>APFE031161397.1:190635-234208 GCA_000404065.3 Pinus taeda | reverse complement strand
TAACAATTATTTTATGCATATTAAATATTAATAATAATATAAATATAAAAAAAGTCAACCTCAAAAAAATTAATGTTTAATATTTTCAATTTTTGAAAAAAATTAAATTTCATTATTGAAAAACATTGAAAAGAAAAACAAAAAAAAACATGTTTGGAAAACCCTTAAAAAACAAACATATTAGGGTAGAAAACAAGAAGAGGAATAAGACAACTTGAAAAATGGTTAAATAATCAACATTTAAAAAAAAATTGTATATACTTGGAACATAAATAAATTTAAATTGTGAAAAATATTGTTAGAAAAAAATGTTGATTTTTTTTAAAAATCCGCATGAAAATTACCAAAATTAAAAAAAATATTCACTTCATAAATCATAAAATTTAAAGTGTCGAAAATAATACCTCTAAAAAACGGGGTTTATCCTGCATCAACACCTTTCGAAATCAACATGAAATCACTAACATTTAAACAAAATTGTTCATGCTTAATACATAAGAAATTTATTTAAAGTGTCAAAAATATAGTAAAGAAAAATGTGTTTTCTAAATCAACACTTTTCAAAATAGAATGATTTTGTGCTACCTCAAAAAAGGGTATCCAATACAGTTTCTATTTGATGATTTGCATTGTTAGAACTTGGTGTGGACTTCCTAGAACATAACAAACATTTTATCAAACACATGGTAAACATGTAAGCTACAGGTCATGAATGCATATCTGATCATCAAAGTCTAGAATTCATATAAGAATAACCGAGCAGGCCCTATGCCCTCTCCACATAGTTGCAACAACACTTATATGTTTGTACATTCATCAACTCATTAATAGCTAAACAATTAATGACAAGACTTGTAGAAGATACACATCATATGAGCACAATATGACCAGAAAATAACCAACACATAAACCATGGCAACCCAACCATAATATCACCAACATATTGCCAACAATATACATGAATCACAATATAAGAATAGCTCTTCTTAACATATGAAAATACCAACCAAGTCAAGGACTTTCACGTACCACCAACCATAGATTACACTGAACCAAATCTATCTCTCATCTAATCACCTCGTGCCATATTCCAAGCATGAATGTGGCATATTATGGAACAACCAAACAAAAAGAAACCAGGGATTCCAAAGGAAAACCCACCTCAACCCTCAAATGGTGATTCCACCTAATGTCAGACATCACTAACACCAACCAAATCTATCTCTACCCAAGTTGCCCAAGGCTCCAAGAACTAGTAACTCAACCCACAACCTTCCAAGGTTTAAGAATGTTTGTCCAACCTAGCTCTAGGGACTCGTAACTCAACCCACCAAGGACTCTAAAGTGTTCGTCCCAACCTATGTAATGTTCTAAAATAGGAAAAATAGTGATATGTAAAGCAAATAAGAAATATAATACCAGAAATTTCAAACATTCAAAAAACACCAATGTAAACTCCAGAAATAAGAATGAGTTGAGCCATTTTATTAATGAAATAGAGAAAGTACAATAATATGGAGAAATGCACCTGATCTTGCCTCAAGGACAATGTTGACAGGACCTAGGTGATAAAACAATAATCTCAAAGATGGAAATGACTACTCCTCTAATGCTCTACATTGTCCATAGCAACTACACTACCACCTGGAAAGGAACTGCAAGAAACCCCATCTGTGGTGCTCATAAAATGTTGAAAATTTATATATGGGATCCCTGTTAGAAACCCATAAAAATCTAGAAATGGTTTGGGCTGAATCCAACCTCCCAAATTCAGCCTCCAATATGCCCTATGCAATCCCCAATAATTCTACAATGTCTACTGCAAAGATACAGCTAAAAAACCCACCTTCTTTGATCATAAAATTATGAAACATTATATCTGTGATCACTGTCAAAAGCCTAGAAAAACATAGAAATCATTTGGCCATATTTTGAACTTTCAAAATCAACCTCCAATATGTCATACACCCTCGAAACTACTCAAGAAAATGGCCTGCAATAAACCCCAAAGAAATCCCCCTTCAGTCTCATGAAAATGCAGAAAACCTTCGTAGGGTGTCAGTCAAACACCCCTAAAGAAATTTTGAGCTTGTCGCCTTAAGAACTTGTGCTAAACAAATAGTGACTCGATTAAGCAGCTTGAGCAACCAAAGGGAAATCGATATACCAAAAACGATGAATGAATGAGATAAGGAGAGTTGTCTTTCTTATATAGATTTCAAGGAGCACTTTTACCTCCAATTCGTTGTCCACCGTGGGCCCTCACGTAACTTCCATCACGCAAAACTTAACCACCTCCATGAAAATTGAACTAAGGAGTGTGTAACTTAACTACAGCACAAATAAATTTTCCTAAGTCTAATCTCCTAATAAAATCAAATGGGGTCCATTAGCTCCAAAATTTCCCCCATAATATAAAAAATATTCTTCTTCCAAAATGATTTAGGAAGTGACATGACAGTCCTTCCCTCCCAAATTTTTCTTGTCCCTAAGCAACTTCAATGCGAGATGCTCAAGAATGTGCTCCCCTTCCCAAGTGGCATCCTCATCCAATAAACTCTTCCAACGCACCAAAAAATCTCTAATGATCCTACTTTTGAGCTTCCTCTCCCTACTCTCTAAGATGGCCTCTGGCTCTAGGATTAAATTCCCCTCATTTTCAAGTGGAGGCAACTCCATGACTGTCGTAACCTGCTTCCCCGACACCCTCTTAAGGCATGACACATGAAATATGTTATGAATCCTGCTCCCTGGTGGTAGCTCCAACTACTAAGCCACCTCTCCAACCATCCTAATCACTCTTTATGGCTCGAAAAATCTTGGTTGTAGCTTTTCATCCCCCTTCTACTTTAGTGTGGACTGTCTGTACAACTACAATCAAAGGTAGACCAAGTCCCCCTCCTCTAAATTCCTCTCTATTCGATGTTGGTCAACATACATCTTCTGTTGGTTTTGGGTTGTTTGCAAGTTATCCTTAAGAGCCTTGAGGATATCTTGGCTCTCTAGGATCCAATCCTTTGCCTTTGTGGCCCTGCTATCTCCAAAAACAATATCAATAAAAGACAAAGCATCATAACCATACAAGGCACCTATAGAAGTCATACCAATGGACATATGATGGGTGGTGTTGTAACAATACTCTACTAGATGAAAACATCAAATCGAAGCCCTCTGCTACCCTATCATATAATTCCTAAGATAGCCCTCTAAGCACTCGTTCACCCTCTCTATTTGAGCATTAAATTGTGGATGATAGCTAGTGCTTCGGGTGAGCTGAGTGTTGACTAGTCTGAAGATTTCCCGCAAAAATACTCCCATGAATTGACTATCCCTATCATTGACTTGGTATTAGAGAGTCTGTGCAGACGAAATACCTCCCTGAAGAACAACTCTACCACCTGTGAAGCTAAATATCGTGTCAGTATGGAAAAGAAGTATGCAAACTCGATCAGCCAATTAACTACCAAAAAAATACAATCCTTCCCTTGCACTGAGGGAAGTGCAGTGATGAAACCCATAGAGATTCTCTCCCATTTCCCCTCGGGGATTGGAAGAGACTACAAAAATCATGCTAGATGGGTCAACTCTCCTTTGTTCCTCTGACAAGCTTCACACTTGTTCACATGCCTGAACACATCTCCCTTGAGTCCCTTCCAATTGAAGCACTCTCTCACTTCCATATAAGTTTTCCTAAACCCCTAATGTTTAGAAAAAAGAGAATCATGAGCTGCTCGAAGGATTCACACTCTCTACTGTGATCCCAAAAACAAAAACATGCACCCCTTATAAGAAATAACCTCATCCATCACCCTATAGCACTCATCTACATAATTCCCCTCTAATATCTCGTACGTCTGACGATCCCTAGATTACTCTACCAATAACTTAGCCTTCAAATGATGACAAATTCTCATGAGTGAAATCTCGACTAGTCTCATGGATAGTGCATTCGCCACTACATTGTGTTTCCCCCACACATATTCAATATCAAAATCGTAGGCCTATACTTTTCTGACCCATCTCTCCTATCTGCCACTGAGGCCCTGCTACCCCATGAAATGGCGAAGGATAATGTGATCCATCTTCACCCAAAATTAATTGCCCATCAAGTATTGTCTAAATTTGGCCAATGCATGCATTATGGCCAACATCTCCTTATCGTAAATGGAATACGACAATTCATGAGGTAGAATCTTTTGGCTCTCCAAAGAAATGGGGTTCCCTCCTTGGGACAAGACTACGTCGATCCCTACACCTAATGCATCACATGCCAATGTGAAAGATTGAGTAAAATATGGAACTACCAATACCGGAAAATAGCTCATCACCTCCTTGTGGCGATCAAATGTTGCTTGAGATTGCTATGTCCACGCATAATCCATCTTCTTAGTCAGATCAATAAGGTGTGCTGCGAACTATGAGAAGCCCTTCACGAACTTTTGATAATAGGTACAAATGCCCAAAAATCCTCTCAACATTGTCACATCTTAGGGCTCTCACCAATCTCAGATGACCCAAATCTTCTCCTCGTGCACCTTGACTCCATCTACACCTAAGATGTGTCCCAACTAAAGTATCTCTGTCAACCCAACCTCGCACTTGGACATATTGGCATAGAGCTGTTGCTCCTCCAATATACACAACACTATCTCTAAGTGTTGTAAGTGATCCTCCCATGACATGTTGTATATCAAGATGTCATCAAAGAATACTAGTACAAAACTCCTCAACTAGCCTCAAAACACATGGTTCATGCATGACTGGAAAGTAGCCAGTGCATTGGTCAATCCAAAAGGCATGACCAAGAATTCAAAATTCCCATGATGACACCTGAAGGTTGTCTTCTAAACATCTTTCTCTCTCACCCATATCTGATGGTACCCTCACCGCAAATCTATCTTAGAGAAGTAATTTTCTCCTCTAAGCACTTCCACCAACTCATCAATGCATGTAATGGGATATCTCGAAATACTACCAGGTATCTATCCAGTACTTCCTGCATGTCTGGATGTGGCGGTATAGGCTTTCCCCTTGTATCTTAAATCCTCATCTCTACTACTGATGTTATGTCTCCATGCCTCAACTTGGCCTCTATCCGATGGGACGAAACTATCTAAGGTCGGTACAGATGCATGACCCTAAGAACCATCGACTTGCCATCCAGTCTAGTAAACTCCATTACCAATTGTTTCCAATTGATGGTAACTTGAAAAAGGGAATACAACCATTGGACGCCCAGTACCACATTGGTGTCTGGTAAATCCACCATGAAAACATGGTATGTCATTGAATAGTTCCCCCTAGTCACTGTCAAACCAGGAACATATCGAGTGCACTGCATAGTCTTGTCTCCTGGTATTAGGACTAGAAACCACTCAAATTTTGTAGTGGTGATGCCTCTCATCTTGACCGTCGAAGGATCAATAAAATTATGTGTGGCCCCACTGCCTACCAAGACCAAGACACATTTCCCTTGCACTGTACCTCTGATCCTCATTGTAAAAAAATTGGGAATCCCACACAAAGAGGCTAGGACTCCCCCGACTGGTTTTTAGATGCCCCTCCTTGAGGTGGTGGTGGTGGTCCTCTCGTCGATGTCTCCTCCACCAAACTCCAACTCCCCCTCATCGTCCTGATCAATGTATGACAAGAACTTGATGTAATGGGCCTTCCCTCTGTGCACTGATGACCAAGTTCCCAAGGCTCCCGACATGTAAAACATAAATTCCTCTCCACGAGGTCTCTCCTGGTCTCATCATCCATCTGACCCTACCCTTGAGTTGTTCTCTATATTGTGGGTTTTCTCGTGTCACTTCCCTTATGAGGGTAGGGATTGCATGAGGGGAAGGAGCTCAAGTCTTAGGGATAGCCCCATGCATATCCCGAGTGAAAGATACTGCATCTAGAAGTGTAGATGGTTTGCGAGACTTCACCAGTCCCCAAAATAGCTTTGTCAACCCCTCTATAAATGTTAATACTCTCCTCGCATCTAACAAAGCAGGTACCATGATTGATACCCTCAAAAACTCTGAGATATAATGCTCTGGATGCCCTGTCTGCCTGAGCTAGGTCGACACCTTGAAGTGAGCCTTTGGATCCTTCTGATCAAAGCACTCTACTAATCTTCATGTGAGGTCCTCACAGGAGGTAACACGGGCATTCCCTAGAGTGGAAAAACCATGAAACCACCAATTGTGTGCCTCACCCTCTAGGCACAATGTGGCCATCCTGATGGCTTCTACCTCTGTCATCTGATTCACCTAGAATTATGTGTCCAACTTCTCTACCTAAGCACATGTTGTGCACTTGGTAGTGCCATCATATGTAGGAAAATACATTTTCCCAATAGAATGATGTAGTTCATAGTTTTGCATACCATAACCTCCCCCCTTCTTATCCTTCTTGACCTTACAAAATTTTCTAAAGGTAAGAGTCTCTCTGAAGTCTACCCCCATGGAGTGCCATTCCCAGAAATGCTCCCCCATCAATGATGCATCCTCTCCTCCACCAGTTTGACCATGCACCAAAGGTATAAAAGAGGGTAAATTAGCTTATGTTGGCTCACTCGAGGATGGTTGTTGTGAAGTAGGTGAAAATTGATCGAGTTATGGAGAGGCCCATGAAGTCTCTCCAACTACAAACTCTCGGTGAATGCTTTGCTACTCATTTTGCATCTTCATCCTCTCCAGCATCGCCTTCTGCCCTTTTTCCAAATCACTCAAATCCTTTAAGAGACTATTGAAGGTCATCTCCTCCCTACTCTTGGGCTTACCCATATCTTCTGCTACCACAATCCTCCCATAATCCTTTGTGTCTGGAGTAATCTCCAATTTCCTTTCCCGGCTTTGGTACCTCTGTCCTCTATAAGTAATATTTTTTCGGTCCTCCTCACTCATAGAGAAGTTCTCCCACAACGAAACCAAAAGTATAAGCTCTGGTACCACTGTAATGTTCTGAAATAGGAAAAATAGTGATATGCAAAGCAAATAACAAATATAATACCAGAAATTTCAAACACTCAGCAAACACCCACGTAAACTCCAAAAATGAGAACGAGCTCAGCCATTTTATTAATGAAGTGGAGCAAGTACAATAATATGGATAAATTCACTTGAGCTTGCCTGAAGGGAAAGCTTGATAGGACCCAGGTGATAAAACAATAAACTTGAAGTTGGAAATGGCTACTCCTCTAATGCTTTGCATTGTCCAAAGTAGCTAAATTACTAGCTGGAAAGGAACTGCAAGAAACCCTCTTTGTGGTTCTGATAAAGTGTTGAAACTTTATATTTGGGATCCTTGTCAAAAATGAAGAAAAACCCATAAATGGTTTGGGATAAATCTAACCTCCCAAATTCGGCCTCCAATATGCTCTATGTAATCCCCAATAATTATGCATTGTATGCTGCAAAGACACGGGTAAAAACCCCACCTCTAGTTCTTAGAAAATTATGAAACTTTAGATCTGGGATCCTTTTAAAAAACTCAGAAAAACACAGAAATGGTTTGGCTAGATTTGACCTTTAAAATTGACCTCCAATATGCCCTACACCATCCAAGCTGCTCCAGAAAATGACTTGCAATAAACCCCAACGAAATCCTCTTCCAATCTCATGAAAATGCAGAAAGGCTTCCTAGGAATGCACTCAATGTCACCCGAAGAAAGGGTGAGTTCTTCACCTAAAGAAATCATGCTAAATAACTAGTGACTTGGTTAAGCAACTCGAGAAACCAAAGGGAAATCGATATACCAAAAAAAATGAAGGAGATGAGGAGAATTACCTCCTTATATAGATTTCATGGAGCACTTTTCCCTCCAATTCGTCCTCCAGCATGGGACCTAACTTAACCATCATCATGAAAAATTTAACCACCTCCATGAAAATCGAACTAGGGAGTGCATAACTTAACTAAAACACAAATAACTTTTCCTAAGTCTAATCTCGTAATAAAATTGAATGGGGTCTACTAGCTCTGAAATTGGCCCCATACTAAAAAAAATAATCTTACTCCAAAATGAGTTAGGAAGGGACATAACAACCTAGGCTCGAGGATTAGTAACTCAACCAAAGTTGTTTCAGGGTTTCTAGAGAATTTGTTCCAACTCACAGCCATAAGGAATTTTGAACATTAATAAAAAAATAATCCAATGGAGAAACCCACAGCACCATGGCTATCTAGGAAATAGAAAGACAACACTAGAACCATTGCCAATCTGGGAAATCCTCCATGCTAATGACAACACGTAACTAAAAAACCACATGCATGCACCACGCATCCATAAATCAGTAAGGAAATCACACATACAACCTATTACTTGCAAATGATCCAGTTGTAGTTGTTGATCCACTTGTTCCCTTACACTTTCCTTCTTTCATTTTCTTTCTTTCTCCTATCCAAGTGAAAACTAGAGTGCAACTCGAAGTTTGAAATAGAAAGAGAATGTGAGAGGATAGAAGAGAACTCCAAAATTGAATTAAAACGAGCTGTGAATTGATCCTCATAAACCTTTTTATCGTTGAGGCCTCTATTTTCTTCATTTTCCTTCATTTCTCCTTCACTTTCTCTCACATGCAAATCTTTGACGTTTCATCTCCCTTTTATCATGTTTTTCTTTTTTTCATAAATAAAATGCTAATCATTATCATTTTTCTTTTGTGAATTTCCATAGCCATAAATTAATCACAAGTGATATCTATCACCATATGTTTCCCAACATTCAGCTTGAAATACATGTCTCATGACCTTGGTTTTATTTCTATTTACATATGATATCAACCAGGGGTTGTTACATAGTACACAATATTTTTGGCTAGTTTGATGCTGCTTTGATTGTCACACTTGATAATCATTGACATTTTCTATATTTCTCCCACATCTTCGGGAACATGTCTCAACCAAACTTCTTCACAATTAGTATTGCAAAAATATTTATACTTAGCTTCAGTGAACGATAAAGAAATAGTTGGTTGTTTCTTACTACTTTGCGCCACAATTCGAGATCCAAGGTTAAATACATATCCTAAATTTTATTTTTTGTAAATCAAGATTTATGGCCTAATCTTAATCAAAATAGCCCACCAACTCAACATCAAAATCATCAATATATTTCATACCAAAGTTAATGGCTTCCTTTATATACCAAAGGACTCGCTTTGATGCTTTGTAATGGCTTTCAAGAGGTTCAACCATGAACTCACTTATCATTCTAACTGAATATGCTATGTCTAGCATGGCTATAGTAAGATAGTTTAGACTTCCCACTAGCTGATGATACAATGTGCCATCCACCACACTGATCTTATAATTACCATAGAGTTTGGCATTCTATTTTAATGGTATTGGTATTTCCATACAATAGTCCCTTTTGAATCTTTTGAGTAGCTCCATGGTACATTTATTCTATGTAACTAATGTATGCCCACCTTCTCTCCATGTCTCAATACCTAAACAATAATCCAATTCACCAAGATCTTTCATTTCAAACACTTCTGAAAATTGTCCTCTAAATTAATCAATTTCATTTCAAACATGCTCCTTTTATCTGACTCAATATATAGATTAGGGCCACTTTTGCTTTCCATAAAACCTTTCAGAAGAAAGAAATAATCAATCTTCAAATACCAAGATCTTGGAGCCTATTTTAATCCATAAAGATATTTCTTTAATTTGCAAACGAGGTGGTCTTAACCATTTTTAACAAACCCTTTTTGTTGAACAAGATATACTTCTTCTTTTAATTCCCCATTGAAAAAGGAAAACTTACCATCTACATGATTTAGTTTCCATTTATTTTTTCCAGCTAAATTAATCATAAATCTAGTTGTATTTAACTTAGCTATTGATGCAAAAATTTCTTCATAATCAATTCTCTCTTTATGCGACTAACCTTCTTCAACCAACCTAGCCTTATATTTATCTATCCTTCAGTCAACTTTAAATTTGGGTTTGAACAACCATTTGGATCCTATGCGTACTTTACTTTTAGGCAATTATGTTCATTCCCAAGTATCATTTTTCATTGTGGACTCATATTCTTCCTTTCTTACATCTCTGAATTATTTATGTTCATTAGCTTATTTGAAGTTCAAAATTTCTATGCCTTTCATTAATTTAGTCATTAAGGAATAATATTTAAATCTTGTAGTTGGTTGAGTTTGATGAGTTTACCTTCTTGGTGCTTCAATACTTTCTTCTCTTTTCTTGCTTCTCAGTGATTTGTATATTCCTCTTGGTGTGTTTTGACTACTAGAGGTGTCTGTGTTGCTTGATTCTTCCTTTCACTATTCTTTCTTATCATCTTCTTCCTCTTTGAAATCATCATACTCATAAGGAATATGACATGCATCATACATGTCCTCCTTATCACCTTCATTTGCAAACTCATGAAATAACATATCTTTTCTTGCAAAACTTTTATGTGTGCAGGGATAAAGAAACTTATAAGAATTATGAGAATAATAATAACCTATGAAAATACACTTGATATCTTTTGCATCTAGTTACCACCTATCTTCTTCCAGAGCATGAGAGAATTCTCTGCTTCTAAATATTCTTAGATGGCTTATTGTTGTTTTATAACCATGAAGTGCTTCAAAAGGAGTCTTATGGTCTAAACTTGTAGTTGGACTTCTATTTTTGAATTAAACTATAATGTTAATTGGTAATATTTTTACTAAATTTAACATGCTCCATGCACATTCTACTAAGGGTTTGTTCTTCCTTTCAGTCGCTCCATTTTCTATGGAGTATATGTTATTATTTATTATTGTATAATTCCATAAAATTTGCAGTTCTTCATTAATTTAGTTGAAATATATTTTCCCTGTTGATTTGATCAGAGAATGTCAATGTATTTCCGTATTTCTTTTTTAACCATATTTTTGAACTCCTTAAAATATGCAAATGCGTCACTCTTATTTCTCATGAAGTACACCCAAGTATATTTTGTACAATAATTAATAAAAATCATGAAATAATATGTCCCCCTAATGATCTTGTCTACACACAATTGCATGCATTAGTATGTACAAGTTCTAGATCATCCCTTTTCCTTTTATATATATCAGTAAGGAAATCTTATTCGTATTCCCTATTGCAAACCCTTCACATGTAGAATATTCATTCTTAATTATTGGAAGCTATTTTACCATTGCTTATTTTGAAGTAGTAATAGACCATTTTAATTAATTTGGCCATTCCTCGACATCAAATAACTTCTATTTCTATTATCATGGATGCTAATTCCTAGTGACTTTTAGTTTTCACATTAATCTTATGTAAACATTCACTTATTACTCACATTGCAATGACCTTGAAGTGATCCTACATATATTTCACCACACAATGTGAATTTATAGATTCTACTTTAAGCCCTGATCTAGTATAGTAGAGACTGAGATTAGATTATTCTTAATAGCAAGTAGATACACCACATTGTGAATCCATTTAACATGACCATTAGGTAATTTCACCGATACATCATCATACCCTTTAGTTTCATGTGAACGATCACCCCTAAGATATATATATTCACATAATTATTAATATCATGAAAATTTTCAAACTAGTGCCTATTATAGGACATATGGATGAAGGCTCTAGAATCAACAAACCAAGTATTTGGATTCATCTATTTCAATAGATAGTTTAGCATATATAAGAAATAGTATAAATTTTTTGATCCCATTATTCATTGTTTCTCCTCTATCGACAAAATTACCAATGTGCCTTTTATTTCTATATGTTTGGACTCATGGTTTTTCCTTTTCATGCAATCTCTTAACTAATGTCCAAACTTGCCACAATAATGAAATTTAATACTTGGTTGTGGTTTTTCAAATCATGTCTTACCAAATTATGATTTTCCATGTGGTGGCTTTTCTTCTTTTATCACCTTCCCAAGGCTTCCTTTTGAAAGATGGTTTTCCTTTTCCTATCAACACCAAATCAAAACTTTTAGGTTTAAGGTTATTTCATATTTCTTCCTCCTACTTGAGTATACCTATTAACTCATCAAAGTGGCAACCTTCTCCCTTGCTACAAGACCTTTGATGGCCATCTCAATATTCATCTAACATTTCGTTTGAGGTTATATTGACTAGGTTAGTGGTAGATATTTCTTTACCTATATCTCCAAGTTTATATTTAATGTCCTTAATTATTGAAATGAAATTACTTATACTTTCATCTTCTTCCATTCTAGGAAAAGTATCATACTCTTCAAGGATATGAGTCTAGTTTTATTCTCCGACTCATACAAATCCTTCAGAATTCTCTAGGTCTTGTTTTTTGTCTTGAAATCTCTTATATGGGGTATAATGTTTTCTTTTACAAACATTCTCAGCAAAACTTTCACCTTAGTCTCTTGCTTCTCCAAATATTCAATTGATGCAGTTGTAACTCTTGCCAATGCCTCTAGATTTACTTCATCACCACTTGTAATCAACTAGACATTCTATCCTTCCATCAATGTCTGAATTTTAACTTCCAATTCATGTAATTGGTACCATCCAACTTTCTTTCTTCATTCATGTATGATTCTTCTATAGGATTAGCCATCTCAAAACAAAACTTTCTCCAAATTTCAAATCAATCAACAATTTTTAAGCTCACAAACAACAATTGGATAACTAAAAGATGCATAAACAAATTAAGAAAATTTCAAGTAGTGTCAAACCAAGTTCACACAATTTCCTAGCAGCAAATTCCGTACCAGCTCCTCACTACTCCAAAACCAAACTATAGGTTATCAATCAAATATTTAATGTAGTGGCTTCTTGATAGTGACACCAACAATAATCTCTTTTGTAATGAATTCTATTGCAGAGATCGTAGTTTTTACAAGTTTCCATCACTCTCAGAAAAATGTCCATAAAGCCAGCTCATCTATTTTCACCTACTTCAAGTGAAGTTCTATGCTCCACTCACAAAAATACAAAAATTAATTTATAAAAAACTTCCAAAGGATTTACATTCAGAGTGTGAATTTCATCGAGAAATTTGTTGTTTGAAATCTAGCATCATTCTGTACTGAAAACTTTGTCTTGTAGATTTGAAATTAAAAATTCTAGAATTCATTCAATCATAAGTCTTATTGTTTTTCATAGCATAATCATTTCTTTGTAAAATCAAGTATGAGTGTGAATTCGATTGCGCAAGTAGAGATATCAATTTAATGTAGAATGATTTGGCTTTCATTTACATTTCAATTTCGATTATCAGTTTCCTGATTATGAAGAGCGAGCTTTCTTTTTAATATTTATTTCATTTAGATTAGGACTCTTAAATTGAAGGTTTTTCATAGATTAAGTTGCAATGAGCTTCTTTTAATAGATCTTTCAAGTTAGAATTTCTATCATTGGTGTTCTTTTTGAGCAAGTGTATGGTGTGCTCTTTAAAGAATTTCTTTTATAGCAATAATTGGTGTTCTTTTATAGTAGTAAAACAATATATTGATTTCACACTCTAATTTAGGTTAGATGCTCTCACCTTGCGTTACTTGCGCTTGTGCCTCAAAGTCTTACGACCTCAAATGGACAATTTCATGTTGGAATTATAACACATATAATTTCCCCAACATTTTTTTTGTCGTTGCCGAGGAGGTGCAAAAAGGATTAGAGCTTAGTTTCTTTCACAATTTTTTTGTGTGATCTTAGTTGTAGGGAAATTAGACGGTGGAGAGAATGGTAAGACATGAGTGAATAGGCATGCATCCACTATTTTGGGGTTTCTCCAAATTTTGGTTGTCCAAATAAGAAAATTTTGTGAGTTTTATTGCAATTAGCAGTTTTTAATTCATTTAGGTTAAAATTTCAGAGCTCTTTAAAGATAAAACATTTTTGGGGTGTTGTAAGAACCCGTTTGTATTAATCCATGTTGCTATATAGGGATCATAAAACAACAGGAGAAATTCAAAGAACGATCGAGAGCTTGAAGAATGCCCCTCAAAGTGCTTTCTCAAATCCTAGCAGTAGCTAGGATATCTGCCACTCACGAAGAATTCATCTTCACCACATTCAAGAAATTATCTATCTCTCCAAAGCCAAAATAGGATTTGGAAATTTCCCTTGATTCCTCTTGCCTATCTACTAAGGATATTGTGAAATCATGTACCAAATTTGATGGAGAGCATCTAGCTGAACCTGAGATCGAAGAACTTTCACCATGCCCAACACCAAGCCTTGTATGCATTGTGAAGACCAATTATCCATGTTTGAATTGCATGACTGAGGAGGACTTTCAAAGTGGTCCAAATAAAGAAATGGGCCAATACCACCATGATTACATCGAGCATTGATTCTAAATCACAATCCATTGAAAGTACAACTCTCATCTTCTAATACTCTTTGTATCACATCTTTCAAAGCTGATGATTTCTCATGATCTTGTGCATTCTAACTCTTATATATTAAATCTGAGCATGAATATATACTTGTACTTGATCTGGACATGGCTTCATTGGAAATTCTCTTTCACTTGAAGGAGGATGTATTTTCTTCAATATAGTAGGAAAGTTAGTATTTTAATAAATAAATGGAAATAGTAAAGAGAAAAATAAGTCGTTTTTGTGAAAACCAACTTGCCTGGTGCAACTAGAGAGGGACTTTACTTGAAAATCAGGAAACAGGTGGGTAAATTTCCAAATAAAGTTTGTAAATTTGTATCAGTCTTCAAATCATGTATCTTTCAAGTCATTATGTTTGTACTTGAGTTGGTTGATGTGGGATCCCTTAAGGCCCACCTGCCAACAAGCCTTGCCCCATCAACATCAACAAATTATCTCAGACCAAGGTCAAGGTTAGGTAAGGTACCTGGTAGCCTGCATGCCTTAATGGTAGGTATCCTTGTCATATACTAAGGAAATACATCAATGTTTCTTAGTGGATGAATTTTGCAATCCACTCAAATTTGAAAAATCTATTCATGGCTAGTAGAATTTACATAGTGCCTTGATTCCCATTGACATCAAAGGTGGGATATCTCACATTAGTTAACAACTTCCTCAATCACCCATAAACCAATAGTTCTTGCTTATGTTCAACATCAACACCATTTATTCACATATGAAATATTGCACATAGGTGTGTAATGGTTGAAGACTATATGGTTTTGTGATGTCCAAACATATTTGTAGTGGTTTGGTTCTTTGCATCAACATTTCCATTGTCATTTGTACCAACAGTCACCTTTCCTCAGTGTCTGGGGACATACAACTCCTTAGGCATGGGGGAGAAGGGGACTTCAGTTCATTCTTCTGCTCTTTAATTCAACCTTCCGCCTTCTTCAATAGGTCAGATCAACAATCACATCAGCTCTAGCCATTCCATCATCTACTTCAACCTGCAACTATAGTCACGGTAAAGGTAAAACTTGAGGTAAATTTGGCTTAAGATTCTTTAATTCATTATAGATTTAAGAAAGCTTTGATGATTAACCACCAAATATTCAATATATTTTGTTTTCCATATACCCTCCATTTGCAAACTCCTCAGTCATAGTAGAATTCATGCTACACTAATAAGGTCATAATCATGAAAGGAAAAGTATATTTGTTGATGTAAACAAAGTAATAACCATAGTATCTTCCCCTCCTACGCTGAAATACATTGTCAATTGAATGTGCCCAATAGAGGATGAATTCATTTCTTCCTTTGATAAAGGAACCATCCATAAGCATTGGCCTCACAAAAGTCGAGTATGCAAGCACCTATTTTACCATCTCCATCACCACCTCATCTCATCCACCATTTCCATTGCCACCTATCATCTCGTTTATCATTTCCTCCTACCACATCTATTGTTTATCCATAATTTATATTTCTCTCAAAATCAAATATATGACATTCAAATAAGAATGGTGTTTCTCCATAAGAACCAACACCCTCAAACCTTCACGTACTATTGCTCGACAAAAACCAACCCTGCCCAAAGCCACGATGCCATAAAATCTGTATATGAGCTAAGTCCTTGTTTGTATAGAGGACATGAAAATCCTTAGGCATGGGGGCATGTTGGGCCTCAAATATTCCGATGTTTTGTTCATTCAATACCACCATTCATAACCTATATTCATGTATTATTACACTCACTTCACACCATAATTCCGTCACTTGTCGCCAATTCATGTCTTACGCCTCATGGTTGATTTTAATTAGTATTCTTATATTTTCTATGATTAAAGATGATTTTGCCATGATTTACTAATGACACTTTTTCTAAGTTTATTTTTCACAGGGTTCCATCGCCGAAATTCTTCACAAGTCAGTTGAACTAGTAGGTACAAGTAGAGGATGAGAATATCCAATTTGGGGTTTCGACATTTTGGCACACTTCCAGGGAAAAACGAGGGAGGTTATTGTCCAAAATAATGTTTTAGTACCTTTCCATATGTTGGATTGAAACGAGGTCACACATGTGGGTCCCTAGGAGCTAATTGATAAATCTGCTCAAAATGTGCATAGTTTCCAAACTGCTAAGTTTGACCACACTTTCCGTGCACCTGGAGGTGAATATAGGAAATCTGAGAAAATTGGTTTGTTAACCATATAACCAATTATCTATATCCAAAAATCTTTCTCCATATTCGAATTTTTCTAAAAGTTATAAGCAGTTCTTAGAGGAAGTTTTATAAAAAATGATTGTTTTTCCAGAGATCTAGAATCTTGCAAAAAGAGCTAGACAACCAACATTGGGCATGATTTCCGAGGATCTAGATTTTAATTAGACAAACAAGAGAGTTTTTTGTTGAAAATATAACAAGCTAGGTTCCCTCCAAACAGTTTGTTGACACCTAATCATAGGGATTGGGTGAATAAGTATAATTAATGTAAATAAATAATAGAAAAGATGAAGAGTCACCGAGAGATGAAATTAATAGTCTCTCCCTCATGTATATAATAATGACCAACCATAATGAATAACATGATTTTTTTTGAGAAGTTACCTCTTGGTCTAACATGGTATCAGAGCCAGCGCCATTTTTGGCTTCCCTCTTTAATTTGTAACTCCTTCCTACCTCTGTTCTACATTTTGTAGAGTGTCATCTCTCTCAAATCTCTCTAAAATCTATGTAATACTCTCCCAAATGTTTACGCTACATCCTCTGTCTACCCTTAGTGCGTTACAATATTTTTGAATGATCCCTTTGTGTGTTTAGATAGAATGCTAAATTATCTATTCTTTTTATGTTCTCCACATTCAACACTGAGTGGTGCGTTGAACAGATAGGTGAATGTTGAATTCTAGCAGTTTTGGGTAATGGTAAATGTCACTTTGGTGAACACTGTTGTGGAATATCATTGCCTTGAACGCTGCTCCTCATTTTACGTTGCCTTCTATAGCACGCCCTCCTCCCACACTGTGCTAGTTCCATACGAAGGTATCAGAGCTGTCGCTGCCCCTCTTAATTCGCAATATTAGTAAATTCGCTCCTCCATACACCACTCCCTGTCCATACAAATTCCTTCCTCCAGATAAATAAATCCAATTTTTTGTACATATCATTTGTACTTGTTGTTGTAATGTTGTGTTCTAGAATGGTATTTTTGGTTCAAATTAGGTGAAGATTGATATATCATTGTGGGATATATCATTGTTGCTACAATGTTATGTTGTTGTTGCATTGTATATGTGTATTGAATATTAGAGTCAGTGAATGGTGAATATTATTATGCTGAATGATATTGCAGTGTATGGTATTTCATTTTGTACAATGATACCTCTATCTCCATATATCATAATCATTTTTTTAGGAGTAAAATTTTGCAACAAAAGTATTTTTTACCACAATACACAGATTTTACAATGCGTTCAATCATATCTATTGTGGGAGTAGTTATCACTGGCAAGGAGAACCATCAAGAGTGGTCTAGGAAAATAAAGCACACCCTCAATTTCAATGAGTTGTGGAAAGGAGTTTATGTTGGAGATGGAGACAAAGAGCCAGAACAACCTACCTCAGACAAGGAGTTCACCATTTGGGAAAATAAGAATAGCAAGGCCTATGCATTGATTGCAACATCAGTAAGTGAAGAGGTGAGTCGCCATATTTTTCCATTTTCAAATTCTTTTGAAGCCTTACAAAAACTGAAGGAACTCTATGACTCAGACTCTGCACTTGAAGTTGTTAAGCTCATGATTAAACTCTTCACTCTTGAATTACAAAATAATGATCCTCTTTCTCTTGCATTCGAAGTAAAATCTATAATGCATGATATCAAAGCCACTAAGGTTGAATTGTATATTTCTCTGATCGCTTTTCTCAAGGCACTTTATCCTACTTACTCCAATTATCTTGAGTCATTGCATGCAAATGGAAGTCTCAAAGATATTACCTTCGACTCTCTTGTGAAAAAAATTGTTGAAAGAAAGAAAGCTTTTAGAAAGAAGACATCACCTAAATCTTCTAAAGAGGCCCTGTGTCTTGCTCAAAGAGAAAAGAATCTTGCTCAATATTCTTCCAGAGGAAGAGGTAGTCGAAGAGGAAGAGGAAGAAATTTTAGAGGCAGGGAGGCAGACACTCTCAAGGAGAAAAGTCAGATTTTCACTACATACGCTGCAAGAGAAATGGATCACATGATGCCTCCACATGTAAGTTACCTTGGGACAAAACTAAGCAACAAAGAAACCAACCCAAAGGTAAAACTAATGACATGGACAAAGGTAAAGCACCTGAATCTGATCATTATGTTGTGGCACAATGTAATATTGGAGTAAATGAAGACTTATTTAACGCTTCACTTGCTTCATGGAAAAATGATTGGTTGCTTGATTCAGTTGCAACTTGCCACATGACTCATAGATAAGATTTGTTGAAGAATTTACTGACAATGTTGATGGAGTAGTATACTTTGTAGACCAATCAAAACTCAAGCCATCAGGGCTAGGCACAATCAGGCTTAAATTGCCTAACCTTCCAAAATTTCTTCTGCATCATGTTCTATATCTCCCATAGCTGAGGAGAAACTTGTTATCCTTCGTCCACATCTACCAGCAAGGTCACTCCATTCATATGTTTGATGGCAAGCTTGAGGTGAGAAAAGCATTTGATCACTCACTTCTCATGAGAGGGAGAGGAGAAGAAAGGCTTCTCAAGCTACAGGGTACCTTTGCTCGTGCACAACATTTCTCATACAATTCTCATTATGTAGAAGGTACACTTCCATCAAGTTTATTATGGCATGCTATATTTGGACATTTGAACTATGACAACCTCTCCTTGTTGAAGAAAATGGTGTTACGAGATTGCCTACAATTCCTAAGAATCTTAAGCAATGCGATGCTTGCATTTTAGGAAAGCACAGAAAATATTCCTTTCATGATTCACACTCCAGAGCACATAGAAAACTTGAACTCACTCATTTAGATTTATGTGGTCCAATGCCTGTTCCTTCTGCAAATGGAAATAAATATATGATGACATTTATTGATGACTACACCAGAATGTGTTGGGTCTATTTATTGAAGGACAAATCTGATGCTTTTCAAACATTCAAGAACTTTCATACATGGATTGAAAATGATGCGCAATATCATATTGGCTCTATTCACACTAATAATGGAAAAGAATTCACTTCAAATGAATTTGAAAACTATCTTCGCCAACATGGGATCAAATATAAAACAATTGTGCCTTATAATCCTCAACAGAACGGTGTAGCTGAAAGAATGAATAGGACAATATTAAATATGGTGCACTGCATGATGCTTTTCAAAAATGTAAAATTGATTTTTTGGGCTGATGTAGTTCTATGTGTTGTATATGTAAAGAATAGATGTCCATCTAATACTATTAGAAACAAGACTCCTTATGAAAAGTGGTATCGACATATTCCTTCGATAAAGCATCTTAGGGTCTTTGGTCCACATGATATGCCTTGATACCAAAGGTACATAGAAACAAACTTGGTCTAAGAAGTTGTAAGTGTATCTTCCTGGGGTATTCAAACACCTCCAAAGAATATCGTCTCTATGATGAAGTCAATAAAAAGTTTGTTTCATCTAGAGATGTAATCTTTCTTGAATCATCTAAAACTGACAATGTTGTTGAGTGACAACTTGATTGCTTGGATAGATTCGCAAATGCAAAATCATTTCAAGAATTTGATAATCAGATTCCACATATTGAAGGGGGGATTCCTATACTAGATAAACCTGTGGAATCTTCTTCTGAAGCACTCTCTCCCCCGCATGAAACTCCAAAACGGATGATACTTTAGGTGATGTGATTGATTGAATTGGGAGAATCAATCTTGATTCAGTCCCAACTCAATCAATGGAGCATCTTGGACCATCTAAGAAAGGTCCCTAAAAGTGGCTAATAGACAATTGAAAGTGTTCATCCTAAACAAGTTGGAAATACAGGAACTAGAAATTCAAACCTGCAAAATGGAGGTGATGTAGATGACTCTGATTCACCTGTTGATATGGATGTTTCTTATGATTGTGAATTGAATTTGTCTACAGATTTTGAACCAACTTCCTTCAAAGAAGCTACTTATCATGAAGAATGGAAAGAAGTGATGCAAAAGGAGTATGATTCCTTGATAAAGAATGGCACTTGGAAGCTAGTTGGTCCTCCATTAGGAACCAAAATAATTGGCTACAGGTGTGTCTACAAGAACAACTATAAACTTGATGGCTCACTTGACAAGCACAAATCCAAGCTTGTGGCAAGAGGTTTTGCATAGAATGAAGGGGTTGATTATGAGGAGACATTTCCCCCACAACAAAATGGGCTACCATCCAGACACTCTTTTCCCTAGCAGCTTAGAATGGTTGGAAATTCCATCAAATGGATGTAAAAACTACTTTCTTGAATGGAGATCTAAAGGAGAATGTTTTTAT
Organism: Pinus taeda; assembly: GCA_000404065.3. Lineage (NCBI taxonomy): Eukaryota > Viridiplantae > Streptophyta > Pinopsida > Pinales > Pinaceae > Pinus > Pinus taeda. The sequence goes on along the minus strand of APFE031161397.1, from coordinate 213,364 downwards.
GTCCTAACCTGAATGATTTGTTGCGAAAGGACATGAAAATAAAGTATGAAAACTTGTGAAATCCTTGTATGGCCTCAAACAAGCACAAGGAGCTTGGTACGAGAAACTAACTTAGCATCTTCTGAAACTCAATTTCAAACATTATGATCTTGATGATGCAACTTTGTTTGTCAATAAGGTTGGAAAAACAATTGGATATCTTGTGGTATATGTAGATAATCTTTTGATGACAGGGAACAATTAAAGGTACATTTCATCCATAAAGAAGGAATTGAGGAAAGGTTTTGAAATGATTGATTTTGGCTATGTTCATTACTATCTTGGTATTGAAGTAACTCAACATTCGAAGTCCATATTCCTTTCTCAAAAGAAGTACATTGGAGATCTTTTGAATAGGTTTGGCATGACATAATGCAGTCCTCTTACTACTCCAATGGAAAAAAGCTTAAAGCTCACATCCATTGAAGGGAAATAATTTGAGGATGCAACAAAGTATAGGCAGCTTATAGGAAGTCACAACTACCTAACTACTACCAGACAAGACATTTCATTTGTTGTTGGAATCCTCTCCAAGTTTATGCAAAAGCCTTATGAGGGACATTGGTCTACTGCAAAAAGCGTTCTAAGGTACTTGAAGGGAACTCAAGACTTTGGAATCAAGTATACACAGGTGGGCGACTTCAGCTTGATTGGATACTTTGATTCAGACTTCGATGGAGAAAAAGAAAATGGGGTATCTACTTCAGGTTATGCTATGAGTCTTGGATCAAGACCTGTCTCCTAGAGATCATCCAGACAATCAGTTCCAGCAAATTCCACAACAGAGGAAAAATATGTGGCAGCAGCTAAGGCAACAAAAGAAATTGTGTGGCTCAAGAAAATTATTGAAGATTTGCAGGTAAAACAAGTACAATCGACTGCACTCATGGTTGACAATACCTCGAAAATAAAGTTGGCCAAGAACCCAAAGTTCCATGATCGAATGAAGCACATCAATACTAAATATCATCTGATTTCACATCATGTTGAGGCCAAAACAATCCATCTCCACCATTGTTCCACTAATGAGCAAATTGTAGACATCTTCACCAAAGCGTTTGGAAAAGAAAAGCTTGAAAGATTCAGAATGATGCTTGGAGTCACCAACATCCCTTTAGATTAAGGGGGGGAATGTTGACACCTAATCATAGGGATTGGGTGAACAACTATAATTAATGTAAATAAATAATAGAAAAGATGAAGAGTCACGAGGAGATGAAATGAATAGTCTCTCCCTCATGTATATAATAATGACCAACCTGAATGAATATCATGATTTATTTTGAGGAGTTACCTCTTGGTCTGACATAGTTTTCGAAAATTTTCCATGGTTAGGAAGATATGCCAATATCGTTGCGGTCAGTTTGTTAAAATTGTTCAATTTTCCATAATTGAGGAAAATGACTAATTCGCCTTCTAAATATTATAAATGGCTCAACCATGCTTTGTATTGTAATGTTTTAAGTTTGTAAAAGGATGAAAAAGTAGGGAAGGAATAAAGGATCGACTGAAGCTCCATTGCAACAATAATTTAATCTTATTTGTATTTTCCTTCATCTCTAAATTCTTTGTAGTATTATGATTGCGTTTTCAATTTCATTTTTATTGAGTTAGCTTAGGCTTGATATAGGAGTAGTAATGGCACACCATAATTGGAAACAAGTCCTTTAACTTATCTAGATCATAGTATTTACATTCAAAGTGTGAATTTCATTGAGAAATTTGCTGTGTGAAATATAACATCATTTTGTACTTAAAACTTTGTCTTGTATATTTGAAATTAAAAGTTATAGAATTCATTCAATTAAAAGTCTTGTTGCTTTTCATAGAATAATCATTTCTTTGTAAGAGGAAGTCTAAGTGTGAATTTGATTGTGCAAGTAGACATATATGTTTAATGCAGATTGATTTGGCTTTCATTTACTTTTCAATTTCGATTGTGAGTTTCCTAATTATGAAGAGTGAGATTTCTTTCAAATGATTTATTTCATTTCGAATAGGAGTATTGAATTGAAGGTTTCTCATATATTAGGTTTCAATGAGTTTCTTTTAATATATATTTCAAGTTAGAATTGCTGTCATAGGTGTTCCTTTTGAGCAAGTGTATGGTGTGTTCTTTTAAGAATTTATTTTATAGTAGTAATTGGTGTTCTTTTATAGCAGTAAAACCATAGATTGATTTCACACTCTAATTTAGGTTAGGCGCTCTGATCCTGCATTACCTGTGCTTGTGCCTCGAAACGTTCAAGTTCCAGACTGATAATTTAATTTTGGAATTATTACACACATAATTTCCCCAACACATCCCCTCCTAGGTCTACCTAATGTAATGATGCCAACTGGGGTAAACATAAGGAAAGATGCTACTATGATAAGATTAAACCTCCGATGTCACCTTAAGGAAGTGGAACTGATACAACGTCACCTATAGTCATCCAACATCATAAGAAAAAACCTTTAGGAGACAAGTCAATGACTTGATCAATGTGTCCCTTGGTCCCACGACTATTCTCCAACTCTTAGGCCATAGTCACTTTCATGGTATGGGCAAGGGAGTGACCAAAAATCCAAAGTCACTCTCATAGCTTGCCAATGAATATGGGCCAAATTTTCTAATTTTGTGCGAGCGACCCCAGGATTTAAGTCACTTCTCTAGCCTAGAATCCAGGCCTCTACTCAAATCTTGTTGTAACTTCCAGAATTCATTAAAAACATAATAACAATGTTGATAAATCAAAATCACCCTCAGGACTAGGCCTGAGCATCCCTAACTGGGACTGACATTGTGTCAAACACTTGGCATCAATGCAACCTATAGGTATAGGATACAAGACAAAGCATAAATGATAGAAACAAGTTATGAAACATAACCAGAGGGGTCACCTCCTTATTCATTGAACAACTACATCATAAATTAGGTCTTGCATCCATCCGTTTAATAGTTACAAGTAAATATATGCGATAACCATGACATAAACCATTCATTCAACCATGCTTATAACCAACATAAAACCATATAAATATGAGAGACATGATAGCCATTAAATCCACATATATATCAATGAAAAAAATGATACAACTTAGCTTTTATTAATCATAGGAAAATTTGACCAGGTTCAAGACTTCCATGTACCACCCGACCATAGAAATGGTTGAACCAAATCTCTCTTTCAGCCAGTCACCCACATGCCATATTCCAAGCAAGAATGTGGGATCTCATAGAACAACCAATCGAAGAACAACTAAGGGAATCTAGAGGTTAAACTATCCCCACCCTCATCCAACCATGATCACACCAAAATAAATGCTCTGATGAAAATTGAACAAAACTTGGAATTCCATTTGGAATCCACCACTATCCTTGAGGAATTTTTCGTCTCTTCTCTCTCAGGCTTTACCGCAATCAAAACTTAGATCACTAGGCCCTAAATCAAGACTGCTCCATTAGGCTTTACCATGTATCTTGCCAGAACTAGTCAAGGGATTCCTAGGCCTTTGGGAGTGAACCTTGAGACCACCTCTACCCCAGATTCTGAAATCCACCTAGAAATTCCAAAGATCAAAAATTGAAATAAACAACCCAACTTAGCATGGCATCCAAAAAATGGGAAGGTTAGGCTAAGAACCACTTTCATAACTTGACAAAACCATGACACTGACAACAAGAGAACCATACACCAACATGCAAAGCCATGCATGTCCAAACCAGCTTGGAAATAACACACGTAAAAGGTTACCTACAAGTATTCCTGCTGAAGCTCCTTAATCTTGCTTTCCTTTCCTTGATCCTTGCTTGCCTTTCCTTTCCTTTACTTGAATTCCGATTCCTTTGCTCCCAACTATAGTACTCCAAGAAAACTGTAAGTGACCAAGAATGAGAGAGAGATAGAATAATGAGAGAGCTTGATGTTTGAATTGACTAAGTCCTGCCCACTAATCCTCAGAAGCTTTTTTATTGATGAGGCGTCAAATTTCTTCATTTTTCCATTATTTTCCTACAATTTTCTCCTCACATGCAACTTGTGACCTTTCACCTTCATTTTCCCCTAATTTCCTTTATTTTCATAAATAAATGTGCCAAAAATGCCTTTTTTCCTTTTAATTCCTTTTCCTTAGCCTTTGCTAATTTTCCTTAGCCAAAACACACACTTCCATATTTTCCCAACATCCATCTTGGAATATGTTCCCTTACTCGTGGTCTTATTTTGCCTTTATTAACTTTTATTATATGGAATTTTCACCAAGGTTGTTACAGGTTTCAACCTTGCCTCGCCATTTCCTGGATAGCCATGATGTAGTGGGTTCACTATCTGGATTTTTGATTGGTTCTTAAGTTCCCTAGTGGCTATGTGTTGGGATGTTAATTATGGAGCCCCAGAATAATTTGGATTCCTTGAAGGTTGTGGGTTGAGATGGTAGTTCTCTGAAGCCCTGTAGTAGTATGGGTTCCTTGGAGGTTGTGGGTTGAGATAGTAGTGCGTGGAGCCCTAGAAATCTTGGGAAGATACCAATATCGTTTGGTATTAGTGGAGGGTTGAGGTGGTTTGGACTCTAGAAGACTTGATTGTTCCATTTTGGTTTAACCCATATGATCCCACATTCATGCTTGGAATATGGCACATGGGTGATTGGATGAAATAGAGATTTTAGTTCAACCCAATCTATAGTCAGGTCATACATGGAAGTCCCTCACTTGGTTACCTTTTGCATATGTTAATAAGAGCTATTCTCTTATTGTGGTGGATGAGCACATGCATAGATTATTTTTTCGATCTTATGGATGATTTGTCATGGATTCTATTATGTTATATGCATAGCTATATGTAGTGTTCTTACTATGGATCTTGTTCATGATTGATAAGTTATTAAATTATTGATAGATGTATGGGCTAAGAAGTGTTCTTGCAGCTAGATTGAGATGGCATTGAGCCTTTGTTGATGATTCCCTGATGAGGTTAAGAAGATCATGATGATATAGGCATTAATGACCTGTAGCTTCTATGTTTACCATTTGTTTGACGAAATTCCTATAATGTATTAGGAATGTCTTGGACATGATGTAGCCCTATTATTTATTTTTTATACTTTTTATCATCCCAAACTTGATTCTGGAAAGTTTTGGAAAATTTTGGGAACTAGCTTGTAGGCCAACCCTAAAAAAGTGGCACAGATCTTGTGACCGCATGCACAAAATTGGAAGATTTCGATCTTAATCGCATACATGAATGCTTGTGTTCATGGTTGGATCCTTCCAACTACATGCACAATGTGTCAAGGGTGCTGTTGGGATGTAAATCTTTTGAAAGGAAGTTACAGCTCAGGGATTGATCACCAAGGATGGTTGTGAGATTCCTGAGTGATCTAGGCCCCTCCTAGGTGGAAGTAAGTGTTCGAGTTAGTAGGCCCCACTTCCATAACTAGAACTTGGAGGTTGGGTCATGCCATAGTAACTCGCAAATCATGTTTACCTTGAAGAGGTTGTAAAACTTGGTAATTGTACGAGAAGGTGTTACAGATTGGTATCAGAGTGAGATTGCAGCACTCGAACTCAAGGTAAAAACATGTCATCATAGAGGTTTATATGTTTGGCATGCATACATGATAGTCAATGGTTGTTAGATGCATTATGAGTATATGCATGTTTGTCTTTCTATTGTTGGTATGGTTACATGCATGATAGATTTCAATTGATTAGTGTGGTCATATGCATGTGCATCAAATAGTCATGTGTGATAGTTAATGTTTTTTCTTATGCATTGCAGTCATACACATAATGCTTACTGTCATTGCAGTTAAGTTCTTGATATTATTATGTATCATCTTAATCCTGACTGAGTTGTGCAGATGTGATGGACTCTTCTAAGATACACTGAACTATGATTTCGATTATGTCTTTTATTTCATTGATCTAACATGGTATATTTTGCAAGAAATAGAAGATAAGAGATGAAAAGAAAAATGGTGGACTGTAGTCCACATGACTCCCCTTAGTGACTCCATGATACACTAAGAAGTTTGAGCATAGAAACTTGAGGTTAGAAGGAATATAATAACATGTTAATTGAGGCACATGAAACAGTTGCAAGGGCTTAGGAAAAGAAAGCAAAAGTCAATGGAATTATCCTTCAAAGCATTTCAGATTTGTAGAAGTAGGTACATATGGGGAATAGTCATGGAGATAGATAGGATGAGAAGACAAAGGTCCAAAGGTGCATGATTCGATTGGCTTTAACATTTAAATATAATATTGAGTATGATGAGCCTCGGTCATTAGAGGAAGCCATCATAAAGCTCACGCATTTTTATGAACAATCAAAGCACAAGCCTAAGTTTAAGCATGAATATAAAGGTAATGTGAAGATTAAAGGAAAATGGCTCAAGAAGCGAAGAAGGTCTAAGGATTTAGGTACCAAGGAAAATGTGGGACATCATAAGAAGCTCAATGTAGCTAATAGAAGACATGGGTCTTAGCATGAGGAAAAAATATTAAAGGTAATGGAAGAGAACCATTGCAGTGTCGAACCTATGGCAAAGATCATCGTAGGAAGGATTTCCCTTTATATCAAACTGTTATAGTGCATGCATGGTAAGCCGTAGATCTACAGTGCGTAGGAGGTGCAAACAGTTGGGGATGTAGGTTAGAGCATTCCCTAGATCTATGCAATAGTGGATAATAGGAAGGAATATTTCCAAGCATCCATCATTGTGGTGGAAGTGAAACCGTGGGGAGAGTTCCATGCAAGGCCTCAATGCATTTTGTAGTAGAATAAGTTCATACTATGAAATCAAGTAATAAATAAATTTAAAGTGCATGGAAGCACTAAAGGTCAAGGAAGCTACATGGAAGATGGTTGATCAAATGCAAGCATGATAGCTCGTTCCTAGTTATAGTTGAATTCTCCATTGGAATTGAAATCCCTTGAGAGGTGATATGTGCATATGTTCAATTGGAGGGAAGCGTTCTTGATATACAATGGAAAGGAACATTTTTTATTTAAGGAGAAATCTAATTTCAATGAGGAAGTTGGGAAGTAAAGGCTGTACAGTTCCATTTAGAATAAATTCATGCAAGGCTACTATATGATATCTCATAATAGAAAAAATAGTGAAGCTAGGTTCATTGCATGCATGTACTCATAACAATAAACATTATATTTATGTCTCTTCTACATGAGCAAATACACCATTGTGGCGTTATATGCTCGAGAACATAAATGAGAAGGGGATGTTGATTATCCACTCATGGTAATCATTTCCATCTTTGAGAAATGTTTATTTGGACATCTTTGAGAATTTTCTTTATGAAAAATATATAAGAGTTGGATTTTGAAAGTTGGGAAGGAAAAGAAGAGTGAAAATTTAGAGGTTGTGCATACATATGCATGGGGATTGGCTCAATTATCCTTTCTTGGTGGATGCTATTATTATGTTACTTTTCTTGATCATGCAACTAGGAAAATTTGAGTTTATTGCATTAGAAACAAATATGATGTCTTTCTTACTTTTATGAAATGGAAATCTTTGGTTGAAAGTGATAAAAGAAATAAGATGACATGTCTCATATTAGATAATATAGGTGAATGTTGCCAAAGGAAGCTTGATAGTTATTGTTCATACCATGGGATTCAAACAAATTTTCCTTAGAGTTTTTGGTGAATTCTATTGATACTACTATTTACATAATAAATGGAGGGTATTAAATTTCCTTGGATAGTGGAATTCAAAAGCAACAATGAAGAGGTAAAAAAGTAAACTACTCATTTATGAAGAATTTTGGTTGTGAAAATTTTGTCAACATTGATAGAGAAAATAGAAATGAGCTTGAGAAAAAGTCTAAGAAATGTAATTTCACTAGATATTGAGTTAATTATTTTGAATGCATCTTATTGGATTGTTAAAATCATAATATCATTAGGATTAGAGATGTGGTATTCAATGAAAAGGTCATGTATGAGGATCAACTACAGAGAAAGAAATAAGAAAAGAAAAAAAAAGAATACATAGTGCTCTATGAAATCACAAAAACAAAATTTCGAAGGTGCCATAAAATCAAAATGTTCAACAGCAATAGTGGAAATAGGTACCTCAATCTCACACAAATGTTATTAGAAGATCAATTAGGTTAAGTATACCCTCAAAACAATACTCTCATTGATTGTATTATGTATTGTTTACTAATTCTGGCAAACCAAAAGGATATGTAGAAGCAATGAAAGTAGAAACTAGAATAAAATGAAAGCAAGGAATGAAAGAAGAGATAATTGCTTTGGTACATAACCAAACTTGGGATGTGGTCCTATTTTCAGTAGGTAAAAGAACATCGCAGAATAAATGGGTTTATGGGTTGAATGAAGAACATGGAGCAAAAAGGATGTAAAAGGCCAAACGTATTGTAAAGAGGTTTGTATAAGAGAAAGGTATATAGTTTAATGAAATATTTTCTCGTGTTTTCAAAATGACTTCAATTAGAACTATTTTATGTTTAGCGGTAGTAGAATATTTTCATGTTAAATTTTTAGATGTAAATAAGACTTTTCTCCATGGGGACTTGGAGAAAGAAATTTATGTGCAACAACCACATGGATAGTAGGTCAATGGGAAAGAAAACTTAGTATGTAGACCAAAGAAGAGCTTGTATGGTTTAGAGAAAGCTTCAAGGTAATGGTAATTGAAGTTTCATAGGTTCATGAAAAAACAAGGCCATTGTAGAAGTTAGTATCACCACTATCTTCATTTTAGAAAACTACATGATGGGAGCTATGTGATCTTACTATTGTATGTAGATGACATGCTTATTGGAGGGTCTAACATGTAAGATATCAATGTGTTCAAAACAAAATTAGCTAATTAATTTGGTATGAAGGATTTAGGTGCTACAAATGAAATGTGTGGTATGAGAATACCGAGAGAGAAAAGTAATAATCAAGTAGCATTGCCTTAGAGTGAGTACATGGAAAATTTGTTGAAAATATTTAAAATAAAAGATGGAAAACTAGTTAATAGACATTTGGATTTCCATTTCAAATTGATTAAAGTGATATGTACGAAGACACAAAATGAAGGTTCCATATCCATTAGAAGTTGACAACTTTATGTATGTGATGGTGTGCACAAGGTTAGATAATGCACATGCAATAGGAGCTTTGAACACGTATATGACCAATCTAGGAGAAGAAAAATATGATGAAATAAAGTGGATTCTTAGATATTTCACAAGTACTACTAATCATGAATTATGCTTTTGAGGCTCAAATATTTTTCTATAGGGATTTTTGCAGAGGGTAGTAAAGAGAAGATTTGCTCATATAATTTCATAGAGGATTTGGGAAAGAAGTACAAGAATAACACATTATAGAATGATAGTGCGAGTTCCAATCATGTTGCAAAGAACTCAACCTGTCATTCGAAGACTAAGCATATCCAAGTTAGGTACCATTTCATATGATCAATTTTGGAAGAAGCATAGTTGAAGTTTGAAAAGATATATACTAGCTAGAGAATCTTGCAGACATGTTAACAAAGGAAGTAACTGAGGATAAAGTAAGTTTATTCTCATTTTTAGTTGGTTTTCATTTAAGATGATTAAGAAGTGAAACTAGACACGTCCAAAAGATGAATCATAGTCGAGCACATGTCATAGTGGTGGAGTTTTGTAACTAGTCTCCAAGTGGGATAGTGTTGGTTGTGGAGCCTCATTCTCTTCCTAATTTAGAGGTCTTGTTTTTAGTTGCATTGGGACCCTAATTCCTCACATAGGGTGTACTAGGATTCAAGGTACTATTATTTCCAAGTGGTTTGGGGGGCAATGACAAATATTTGGAGCCCCACCCTTAGAGGGGGTAGTTTCACTAAAGAGAATTTTTTGGAGAATTGCATTAGAAATTATTCTAATTCCACAGTAATTGGTACCATTCATGAATAGGTCATTGATATGTCGGTAGATGTTATGTAAGGTATTTTTTTTGCCAAGAAGGGAATCCTCTTTTTATGGTGTAATTTCATTGTGGATATATATTATTGAGATAACATTGCAATTCAGAGAGAGTAGATAATATGTGTGTGTGAGAGAGAGAGAGAGAGAGAGAGAGAAGGGGTGGTTGCAATATATGTGTTGCATGTTGCAATCCCTTCATTTTATTGAATGGAATAAAATAAAGAATCAATTGTTTCTCCATACATGTATCCCGAATAGGGTGAACCATGCCTATTGGTGTCTCATTTGTATTGTTTCATTATGTGTTTTATTTTGACATCTTTTTTTATTTTATTGCTATGTGATTATATTTTTAGGGGATGGGTCTCTTGTAACACATGTAATACTTCGTCTAATACTTCGTTCCCAAATAAGAGTTTTCAAGTGTTCAAACCAAAAGAGAGAGTGGGGAGGGGATGGGTCTCTTGTCACACAGGTAATACTTCGTTTAAACATAAGAGTTCAAATATTCAAGTCAAGAGAGAGAGTGAGAGAGGGGTTGCGCTCATCTTCATGTTCTGGCGCAGGAAGGTTCAAAACGAATGACCATGGCGTCCTGTTTTTTTTGTCGGCGATAGCGGAAGAAGTTGACTGTGTAACACCCCAGGGGAGGAAGAACACTTGAAATTACGTGCTGCCGGAATTACATTTCTCTCTACGCCTTCTTCCATACACTCGTGACTTTTGTGCTTCATCGCCTGAGGCCCCACAATCGCACGGAGCCACTCCATCGCCATCGGCCGCCTCTGCCGAATAAGCTCGATGGCAGAGGAAAGGAATAGGGCTAGGGGTAGGGTTAGGGTGGCGAAGGCTAAAGCGAAGATGAGTCTGAGGATGTGTAGTAGATGTGATCCTGATAACTCTGCGATCCTCCTTTGTCATTCCACCATTCATGTAAAAGCGAGTCCATGGTTTCGCTGGTTTAGCAATGGCGGCTCTGGGAAATAACTAGTTGGTATTGTTGTTCGGACGATTAGACAATCGAGTAACTGGGCATAGTGCGGATACGTGAAAGCTAGCGAGGCTGGAGTGTTGGAGAATCACCGTAATTTTATAGAAGCAGTAAACCTTCAGGAGCAGTAATTTCCATCCTCAGGATCTTATTTATTCGCTTGTAATGCTTATCAATACCTGTGGGTTTTGGTGTAACAGCAAACCTCCACATGGTATTAGCCCTTGGATCTAGGTTAGATTCCAGGGGGTGTTGGAAGAATTACCGCACTTCTATTGAATCCTTAATTTCCAAGCTAGAGATACTAGTTATTGACTTGTAATGTTTACCAACACCTGCCGGTTTTGGTGTAACCAAACCTCCATAATCAAAGAAGAATAGACTGGGACCTGAAACCTAGTAAAGAAAGCAGAGGCTGAAGTAGAGGAGTACACTGCGGCGCTACTGTTTTGGGAGGTGCCACTCTTGTAATGCACGTCCTTGGCGGCATTGCCACTCTTGTCATTGACATCACCTTGCGTATCGCTGGGAGCCATGGAGATGTACACTTTACGGACAGATCAAGAAGGACGGAGGTATTTTGTTTACAGACAGAGACGGATCGAGAAGGAAGGAAGCTATAGGAGTATCACGGGCTGAGGTGGGGAGAAAGAAAGTCCCTAGAATTCATTATAAATAGAGGACGGAGATCCAGTGGAGGGAGCATGCGACCAGCTACAGCTGGGCTAAACCTCGGGATGTCTCCGGCAGATCCCAGATCGGTCTTAGAAAAGTGAATAGTTTCCGTATCCCGTGGAGATCTTTGACCACTGTCTATTCGATCCATTGGCCGCCTCGTCGGGCTGCTCTTCTGGCAGGGGCACATTCTCGAATGCGCTGGGCCAACGTACCGCTCTGGGCATTGATTGCCATAGATTTATGATACCCTTGGCATAGATAAACCAGGTTTATGATGGAAGGCCGGTGTAAATAAAAAACAGTGGGAAAGAGGGAAGATTTTTTAAGATCAGAATATACACGTAAAAGAGAGTGAGCGGTGGAGGCGAACAGGCGGCTGGTCACGGATTGGCTGAACCTGACTTCTGAGTTGGCACCGGCAGACGGGCCTTTGGAACATGGAAGCTCAACCGTCTGAATCTGGTTTGGCGGTCTCTTTACGACAATGTTCATTCAATTTCTTCGTACTGTTATCGGTGGCTGTTGCAAGAGGGACACGTAATCAAATTCTGCGCCACGTTCCACAATCCCGAGCGCCACGTTCCACAATCCCGAGAACCAAATACGATGGATTTACTGTAACCATCCCGAGAAAGCTTCAGATGCCCCTCAAAATCATGGTCAAGATGGAAGAGGGTGGAGATTGAACAGCGATAGTTATGTAGCAGAAGAATTTTGTAACTTTATTGGAAACTATTAAAAAATATTACGATGAAATGATGTGCATGAGTTTTATTTAGACATTATATTCGATATTGAAGAGACTGATATGATTGAAAAATTATTGTTAGAATATTGGATTTATAACATTTTAATTTTAAAATTTACGTACAAAACTAATTCTTATATAAAATTTATAACTAAATTTAAATTATATAACTAAATTTAAATTTAATCTGGTTTCAGTAAGATAAATTGTTTTTACATATATAAACAAAATAAAATATAACGATTCCCTTTTCTTATCCCGTTTGTCCGCTTTCTACTATTTAATATGAACTTGTGAAAGTGTTCATCTCCAGTGATGTGTAGATAACCATGCACATATTATGTATTACAGTACTGCTGGATGCACATATCTTGCTTCTAATGACTGTTTAAGCCAATCTCAAATTTAGTGATAAGTACCAACAAAAGTTTTTTTTTGAGGTGAGTCATTCGTACATATTATGCAGCCATTTTCTGAAGGATGCAGAAATCAAGCTTCTGCATGTGTAAATTATCAGAATTTGTTAAGCGGTAAATTGTATCCTCTTAAAACCTAGAACAGTTAGATTATCATGGTATGGTTAGAAATATGTAGCCCATATAGTTTTGAATTATAATGGGATATTTTGTTAACTAAAATGTATTTCTGATAGGTGAATAAGTTCATAATTTTACAAAATTTTATATTATTAAATTATATAATTTAAAATTAACAAAAATAATTATTAATTTTTTATAAAATTAATAGAAATTTTAAATAATATGAAATTATTTTATTAAAACACTCATAAAATTAACTATTTAGAAATATTATCTTTTCTTTAATCTAATAAAATTGGGAAAGTTGATACTTTATAAAGAAATCTAAGTACCAACAGAATTTATAAGCAATTTGTAGAAAACTTACACATACATAATATACGAACTAATATTTAGATTATGATAGAAGATGTGATCATAACAAAATATATGTTTTAAACTTGTAATTAAATATTAAATATCATGAAATATGTCAACAAAAGGTTTTACAATTTGTAATCTTATTATTATTAATATTAATAATAAATCATGAGACTCACAGTTCAAATTCAGATCCTTATGTTTAACCTAGCAATATATATATATATATATATATATAACATAGTCAACTTCATCCCCCAAGGTGTAACTGCTCCTCAATCAATGTGCAAACGATTAGGTGTAATGACGAAGTAAACCCACTAAACAATAGTCACCTCCACACGTGCCACGTCAACATGTGCTCAACAAACTCAATGAAGAAGGGGATGGCCCCATCTCCCGAGCAAGAAAATATTGAGAAAATTTGAAGATGCCTCAACATGTGTGCCAATGAGGGTGAGCGCTCCATCAAGGATGAAGATCCACATCATAACCAATCCATCTCTGTGTGAAAGCCATCCAAATATGCTAGGGCATTTCAAAAATAAGCCTCTAAGGTAGTCAAATTAGGTAAATCTTAAAAAATAAATAAATATGGAATTATAACATATATTTATATAAATGGAATGACCTATATTTTTAAAAAAATTGTAATTTAAATAATAAATTTTTAATATAATTCAAAGTTAGTTATATGGCTGCTTTTATCAATGTAATTAATGATATGAAATTATTTGAATTGTATGTAGAAAATATACTTATATTAATAATAAATAATAAATATTATATTTATGTGTTTATATTTTGATATATGGCGATTTTTTTTCTCATCAAATTAATAAAAGAAAGATTTAATTTTAAGCTTTTTGACATTAGATTTAATTGTTTCTTAAATCCAAAAGTAAATTTATACAAATTGTTTACACAAAATGATAAATAAACAAATCTTAATCAATGATTGATGAAGGTGTATACAACATAAAACCAAGGGATTCTAGATTCAACGGTAAATGGAACCTATTTTTAAATCATAGTACAACGGATATTCAGAATACCTCGAAAGGGAAATTAGAATTTCTCTCGAGGTGATCCATCCTAGCTAAAGGCGAACATTTGGTTCATTCTCTTTCTTCACCTAAGATCATCACATGGTTTTTGAGACCCAATATTTTCATATTGGGACAAAAATTCTTCCCTGCCTCTAGCTTCATTCTGGTAACATATCACAAACATGCAATATACAAGCTATACATATTAGATCTACATCTTGACCTACGTTTGCTTTGAATCTACCCCACTACTTTATAGAAAACACATATTTCATGGAATGTGTTCCGGAACAAACAATAGAATAAAGAATTCTCTTGGGTTGTGATGAAAGAAACTGTTACATGGAATTTCACTTACAAAATAATTACAAATAATATTACAATTTACACTTGCACCCATATAAGACAAAATAGGATAGAGACAACTTGATAGCCTAACAAGACAAAGCACTATGATGGTTGAGTTTGGGAGAACTCTAGCTCGATGACTTCCACTTGATGCTTCGTGGTAACATATTGGTGTGAGTCTTGGTTCTGCAGGTGCATAGATCAAAAGATGCGGTCATCGGCAGGTTGCGCAGGAGAACCATTGAAAAGGTGCGGATATGTTTGCAGTTCTCCCACACAAAAGGTGCAAACCTAAAGTTCACGCACTTTCATGCAGAGAAAAGTTCCTTTCATGCAAAGAAAAGTTCACGCACTTTCATGCAGATAAAAGTACAAAGTGAGAAAAGGTGTGTACTCTTTCTTAAAATTTGCATAAGTTTTGCTTGAAAAACTAGTTTGAAGTGATTAAAAGGGCATAGTGAGGAAAATTATCATTAGTTGATACAACCATTGTCTTGACATTGCAGTTTTCCTCTGACAAGACCAGGTTCCCACACACTTCTACTAGCATTCCATGATGGCTTCAATCAACAATAGTTTTAAGGCTCTGTCTAGAAATTATGTGGACAACGACCCAAAAGAAGTTGCTTTCTGCCTCATTACGAATAGATCTCTAATCAGCTAAACAATAGATCTGTCTTAAATGAGTTTATATCATTGTGAGATGAGTGGGCTCATCACATAACGAACTTATACATGAAACATTTGATACGTTCCATAGATTGACGCCTACCAATTCTCTTCGCTTGACCTAAACTTTCAAACAAATTAAGTGAAAGAGAACAAACAAATTTATCTTTGATTCATCAAATGTTGACTATCTCGGTCAGTAGATGAGCCTTGAAATTTGTATCTTTGTCCAATAACTTTCATATAAAATAACAAATAACTTGATTGTATCCAAGAATACTTGATTGATTGTATATAAAATAATACAAGAAGGAGGGATACAAGTTCAAATGGTCTAGATTCATTGAATCTTAATATATGATAAGCAGATAGGGTCGAACTTGTCGACACAACCTGTTAGGGTCCAACCCTAACCACCTTATTTATGTAATAGGATCAAGTCAAAATATAGTTAAGTAAAGAGTCAATAAAGCCCATATTAATAATTGTAAGTGGTTAACCCACATTTAATGAAGGGACCACAGTTAGTTGCAAATGGGCCATCGTATTAGATATATGGTATTAATAAGAACCATGGTATTGCCCCATGGTATTCCATGTATGAATCCTATATAAAGGATAGAGACTCCCCTCGAGGAGCATTGTGTTTTATTTTGTAATTGAGCTCAAATCTATTGGAGGTTGTCCCCTCGAAGAGGGAAGTGAACATTGCTTTCTAAATAATAAAATACTTGCTATTATTTTTTATTGTTCTATGTTCTAGGTATATTTCTTCGCATATTTGGTATTCTAGTATCGTCTTGTAGGTTAAGAGCATAACAA
This sequence comes from Pinus taeda, assembly GCA_000404065.3. Lineage (NCBI taxonomy): Eukaryota > Viridiplantae > Streptophyta > Pinopsida > Pinales > Pinaceae > Pinus > Pinus taeda. Next base: position 197,187 of record APFE031161397.1, on the reverse strand, counting down.
GTGGTATGAGAGCGCTTTCCAGGGCCGATGGGATCTCCAATTTTTAGCAATTTTTTTTTTTGGCTAGAGACATGTTTCGATGTCTTTAAACCACAAGATCTATCGTTGAGCGCATAAACCTGCGGATTTGGGGAGGCATGCACGCAGGAAATACAAGAGGTGGTCACGCTTGTTGGATTCCCTTGTAACCCCTGTGGGTACTCGTTTGAGTAGTAGCGCATTAGATAGAACCACACACAGACTGTCTTCCAGGTACCCTTTGGGTATATCGGAAGCCCCCTAGTTCCCTTGAAACCTCACCATAGATAAATCGTCGGTCATCTTGCTGCTACAGTACACCGAGAATAGCACTTCGAGAGATTACTCGCACATACGATAGGTTAGTTGGGTTGTATGGCTAAGGGTATGGTTGATCCTCCTTGGTTCGTGCCCTGAAAAATTGGGCCGAGTATTACTGTCAGACCCCTATGTATATTGCGATTTGTAGCACCTAACACTCCTGGAGACCATAATTCCCTTCTCTATCTTGGGATCACGCATAATCTTTGTGAGATCAGATCTCGGAGGTGGGGTTTTGTTGTAGCAACAACAATCAGTTCCACCATTCAGATCTATCAGATCCATCAGATCTGTAGTAGAAATTAGTTCCACCATTCAGATCTATCGGATCAGTCATTCAAATCTCTTATTTCCATCCGATCTACCATCTAAATCTAGCAGTTTGGGCTCTTTAGCCGTCACAACAATCAAATCCTCCATTTAGATCTCATTAATTGTGTGGGTTCCTATACCTAGCCGTGATTTTCCCAGGACTTTGGGCAACATTGACATTTTTGGGATTCAGCTACTACAGTATTCCTAAGCAAGGAGTAAAACCCCCCAGGGTGCTTGGTGGTGACTTAGTCCATAAGAATCAAGTCGACGAGCTGAGCAAGGTGGTACCATTCAATTGTTAGTGCCAAAAATTTCGCGGAGTCCCAAATTTCAAGTACATCAGATTGGTGCATGGTACAAACTAGAGCTCAAGCTATGGCCAATGAGAGGATTGACAAACTTGAATCACAATTGAATGAGGTCATGTTATAGCTGAAGACCTTAAATGAAACACTCTCTAAGGGCAAGGTGGAGGAACGCACGAAGGCATATATTGGCAATGAGAACATGGAGGGCGAGTCTAGCCAGTCTCTTCACCTCTTTGGCACCCACCAAAAATCCCATCTACAACCACCCAAGCTAGACATGTATAAATTTCATGGCTCTCACCCAGCCGCATGGTTAGCACAAATGGAGCAATATTTCACACTGAATTACATCTTAGATGATGTGACTCAGCTTAGTGTGGGTATCATGTACTTGGACAATGAAAGATGGCAATGGTGGCAATGGCATCAACGTTGCTATGGAAGGCCCTTGACTTGGCAGAAATTCAAAAAAGCTCCTATGGATCTCTTTGACCATGAATCTGATTTTTTGGGTCGTCTCACTAAGCTCTGACAAACAAGAATAGTGAACAAATATATTACTGCCTTTGAAGCCTTATCTTTCTATACTGGAGATCTACACGATGAGTTCTATGTGGAATGTTTTGTCAGTGGTCTCAAAGAAGCCATACAAGCCCACGTATGACTGCACCACCCCAACTCATGGTTGCATGCTTGCATGATAGCTCATGAAGTAGAACGTGCATTAGCGGCCCAGTCCAATCGCCCAAATTTCATCGCCAAGGGTCGCCCCACACAGGCTTGAAGCACTACCCAAACACTCAAGGTTCAAAAGTGTCACCAGCAAAAATGGTGGAAAGAAGAAAGCAAGGATTGTGTTACTACTGTGATGAGAAATACTCCCCCGGGCATAAATGAAAGGAGCTCAAATTCTTTCAAATTGATGCTACTGATCACAGTTCATCAAAGGAAGCCCCACCACTTGAGGAACTAGAGGAGGAAGAAGAGGACAACCAGCTGGACAATGTACCTGAAGGACCAATTATCTCGCTGCATGCTTTGGCAATGATTTCTTCTCCCCAAACTCTCAAAATCAGAGGTTTTATTAAGCATTTCCCAATAATAGTCTTGATTGATAGTGGCAGTACACATAATTTTATCCATCAAACAGTCGCAGAAGCAGTGCATTGTTTTCTCTGAGCGGTTTCTAACATTCAGGTCCAAATTGCTAATGGGGGGACAATGAAATGTGAAGGCTGCTGTGAAAATGTCAAACTTCAAATGGGCGATTACCAATTAAAGGCCCACATGTTTGCCATACACATGGGAGGGTGCAGCATTGTCCTAGGTGTTGAATGGCTTCGCACACTTGGCCCAATCACAATGGATTTCCAAGAGTTATATATGAGCTCTAAGCAGAACAACCACACACATACCCTCCGCGAACTCCAGGTAGGAGCTCCCTCTATCATCAGCTCACATCGGATGGAAAAATTGTTAAAAAAGAGCCACCATGGAGTTATAGCCCAATTTAATGCCATCCAAGCCTTCGAACCCAATTCTCTTCATATCCATCCTAAGATGTAATAGATCTTAAACAGTCATCTGCCAGTCTTTGACAAGCCTCATGAGCTTCCACCCTCGAGAGGGGAACATGATCATAGCATTACTTTGGTCCTAGGGGCCCAACCACCAAATGTGTGCCCATATAGATATCCGTTCACCCAAAAGAATGAAATTGAAAAAATAATCAAGGAACTCTTGGAAGTAGGTGTCATTCGTCCCAACCTTAGTCCTTATTCATCGCCAGTGATCATGGTGCTCAAGAAAGATGGGGAATGGTGTATGTGTCTGAACTTTAGGGCCCTCAATAAGTTGACAGTCAAAGACAAATTTCCCATCCTGGTTGTCAATGATTGTTGGATGAACTAAATGGGGCTCAATTGTTCACTAAGCTCGACCTTCGCTCAGGCTACCACCAAATTTGCATGAAAGAAGTAGACATTCCAAAGACTTCTTTCCGGACACATGAAGGCCATTATGAGTTCCTGGTCATGCCATTTGGTCTTTGTAATGCCCCATCCACTTTTTAGAGCCTTATGAACCACCTACTCAAACCATATCTCAGAAAATTTGTCCTTGTTTTCTTTGATGACATCCTCATCTATAGTCTCACCTGGGCCACATATCTTTAGCATGTAGATCTGCTCTTGCAACTACTTCGCAAGCATAAATTATTTGTCAAGATGTCCAAGTGCTCTTTTGGCATGGAAGAAGTTGAGTATTTGGGCCACATTGTGGGGCGTGAAGGTGTCAAGGTGGACTCCAAGAAGATCCAGCCAATGTAGGAATGGCCTCAACCAAAGACCTTGAAGAGCTTGAGAGGATTTTTGGGTCTCACAGACTATTATCACAAATTTGTCTACAATTATGGTTGCATTGCTAGGCCCCTCACTCAACTCCTCAAGAAAAATTCATTCCTCTAGAATGATGAAGCACAACAGGCCTTTATAGCTCTCAAACATGCCATGTGTTCCACTCCAGTCTTAGCACTACCCGACTTCACCAAATCTTTTGTGATTGAATGTGAAGATCCTGGTATGGGTATTGGGGCGATCTTAATCTAAGAAGGTCAACCCTTGGCCTTAATGAGCCAACAACTAAGTGGGAATAATCTGGGACAACCTACCTATGAGAAGGAGATAATGGCCATCTTACATGTAGTAGATACCTGGCAACCATACTTATTGGGGTGACGTTTCAAAATCCACACAAACCATCAAAGCCTTAAATATTTTTTGGAGCAATGCCTATCCTCACCACAACAAAATAAATGGCTCACCAAAATGTTGGGATATGATTATGAGATAATTTACAAGAAAGGGCACGAAAATATTGTAGCAGATTTGTTATCCCGCTAATTTGTGGAGGAAAGTACCCTACTCGCAATTTCCCTTCCATTATAGAATGAATTGAAGAGGCTCGCAAGGAATGGTTTTCACATCCCTAGCTCTCCCAACTCATTAATCAATTGTAGACGGATCCAAATTCCATAGCGGGCTACTAATGGTAGGACATTCAGGATTTCAGAAGGCATATGCTTGCACTCGAAGATCATTTTTTTGTACAGGCATGGAAAGGGACATTCTTACATTTGTAGCTAAATGTGACATCTGTTAGCGCCACAAAGGAGAAACAGTCAAATCCCCAGGCACATTATAGCCATTTCCCATCCTGGCCTCAATCTAGACGGAGGTTTCTATGGATTTCATTACGGGTCTTCCAAAATCAGGAAACAAGTCAGTCATCATGGTGGTTGTGGACAGACTTTCTAAGTATGCTCATTTTTACACCCTACCCCATCCTTTTACACCAAATTTGGTCGCCTAATATTTCATGGATCATATCTTCAAATTGCATGGCATGCCCACTTCCATTGTGTCTGATCATGACCTGATCTTCACCAGTAAGTTTTGGCAGGAACTCTTCTGGCTACAAGGTACCCAACTACAACTTAGTACTTCCTATCATCCACAAACTGATGGTCAAACTGAAGCAGTCAACAAATTTCTGGAGACCTACCTTAGGTGTTTCACTTCAGAGAAGCAACATCTCTGGGTACAGTGGTTACCTCTTCCGAAATAGTGGTATAACACCAACTATGATGCCACCACCAAAATGACTCCATATGAAGTCATTTATGGTCAACTCCTTCCCCCCCTAGTTCTTATATCAAGGGATGCTTGAAGGTACAAGCAATGGATCAAATCCTACAGAACCGCACAACCATGCTAGCCCACCTTAGAGAGAATCTTCATCAAGCCCAAAACTGCATGAAGCAACAGGCAGATCAACATCGCTCAGAATGCAAATTTCAAGAGGGGGATCAGGTATTTTTGAGGTTGTAACCATATAAGCAAACATAACTCAAAGACAAGGGTTTTCAGAAATTATCTCCAAAATTCTATAAACCGTATAAAGTACTTTAACGCATTAGATAAGTCACCTTAAAGCTAGCTTTATCAACCACTGCAAAAATCCATCCAGTCTTCCATGTCTCATGCCTCAAGAAAGTGATTGGGAACCATTGTCGAATTCAAACTAGTCTACCTGAAGTAGATGAAGAAGGGTCAATCTGGCTCCAACCTAAACAGGTTCTTGACACACGAGAATGGCACTTGCGTTGCCACATGATCAAGGAAGTCCTCGTCAAGTGGAAAGACACCTCTCTGGAAGATGAAACCTGGGAACCAAACACTATCATTCAGTAGTTTCTGTAGCTTCAGCCTTGAGGACAAGGCTATTATCATGGGGGAGGGCATGTTAGGGTCCAACCCTAACCCGCTTATTTATGTAATAGGATCGCGTCATAGTATAGTTAAGTAAAGAGTCAATAAAGCCCATATTAATAATTGTAAGTGGTTAACCCGCATTTAATGAAGGGACCACAGTTAGTTGCAAATGGGCCATGGTATTAGATAGATGGTATTAATAAGAGCCATAGTATTGCCCCATGGTATTGCATGTATGAATCCTATATAAAGGATAGAGACTCCCCTCGAGGAGCATAATGTCTTATTTTGTAATTGAGCTCAGCTCTATTGGAGGTTGCCCCCTCGAAGAGGTAAGTGAACATTGCTTTCTGAATAATAAAATACTTGTTGTTATTTCTCATCGTTCTATGTTTTGGTTATATTTCTTCGCATATTTGGTATTCTGGTATCGTCTTGCAGGTTAAGAGCATAACACAACCACAACCTTGATCATTTTAAACAATGACTCTCCAATAAAATACCTTGTCTAGAGTTGTTCAGATGGACAATATCTTAGTATCAAGATAAAAATACAATAAATTCTCAAGATAAAATCTTTGATCGTATGCTCATTTACATTGAAACCATGTATATGTTTATGGCTCATTTCGTTACATCTACCAAAGAACATGGATTCTAACCAACACAATCTGCAAAACTATGTTATTTGAAAACTAAAATCTAATAGGGAAAAACAATAATTATCACACCTTCATCTCCCCATGCTAGATCCACTAGTTGTATTTTTCTAGTTAGTCCATAAGGATCACATAGCCATATCCCAGGACCATAAAAACCCATTACATGAAATGCTACAAATCTAAGACAAGCTACTCCTGAGAGGAATAATGAATTCCAAATACTTTTGGAAAATCTAAACAACGTTTTCCTGTACGTTCATCACATAATATGTCTAGATCCCAATATACCCAATGCTAGATAGCTACCAAAAAGAACAGGCCAGAAAACATGATATGTTCCCTGGCCACACCTTCATAACTCCAAACACCAAGATTAATTACAGTTTCTCACAGTTTCTCCAGTAATGTTCCATCCATTCTATGAATCTTTTATTCTAGAACGAGTCATAAAAGGTATAACTAACATATCTTGACTCCACATTGGATCAAGAACAAGGATAGGATGGACCAAAAACTGCTAATTAGTACAGAGTCATTAAACCAGTCCAATGAGCAACTAGAGTTGTATGCATTATATTTATAGAAATTAACCAGCAAGGATCATTCAATATGATGGTATGAACATGATACCAAGGAAAACCCATGCAAACACCCCTT
>APFE031161397.1:176635-190615 GCA_000404065.3 Pinus taeda | reverse complement strand
ATAACGAACATTACCTTGTCTCCACATTGGATCTAGAACAGGATCAGATGGATCAAAAACTACTAATTTGTAGAGAGTCATTGAACCAACCCAACGAACAACTGGAGCTATATGAATTATATGTACAGAAATTAACCGACGAGGATCATTCAATACAATGGTATGAACGTCATACCAAGGTAAACCCATTCAAATACCCCTTTATTGGAAAAAGTAGACACTATGTAACTTTTTCACATTGGATTGGAAGAGATCACGTTATCGAGCTAGACCCAGATCATCTCAAAAGTGAACATCTATTCACTTAGAAATTGCTAATGATGGAACAAGTTTGAAACAATTTTGTTCATACATAATAGTAGGGAGAGGAAAATATATTTTATCGTTTGTGTGTACCAATACATAATGTAGGGATTGGTCCCAATTATATTGATAAAAAATAAAGAGGAAATGAGATCTTCTAATCCTTCCATTCATTCATGAACTATACCTTTGCAATTTATGGACCAAGTTAGATATAATTTTTGATGAAAATTATCATTTTTCTACTAAAGGGTGGAGCTATTATTGTAACATAAAGAGTAATACTTTAGGGTAGGAAAAGATAAAATACTAAGCATAGTTCAAATGCTCAATCAAAATAAGAACTTTATCATTTTGTGCTATGCAATGAAAGAAAAAAGGTCAAAAAAGGAAGGCTCTAGGTTGATAGGTCTTTTCCATTTCGTAGAAGGATTCAGGGTTATTCGTTTTCAGGATCAATAGTGGATGAACAGAGAGAGAGGGATTCAAACCCTTATTACGAATGATCCGTACTACAGATTAGAAATCCATCGCTTTGGTTTCTCACAATCATCTCTCCAAGATGGAAGAGTTTCATGTGTAACAAGATTAATGTGGAGTAAAGTTGTAATACCATATATGTACAGATTGTATCAGCAATATAATGAAATATTGCAATTATTCAGTTGGATAAAGAACAATCGAGTCAATCATATTGTTGATTTTGTTCAAAATAGTTTTCTCTTTTCCTCTCCTTTTTTTGCTTTTCTTGGCCTGCTCGATGGCAAGGCCAAGAAAAGCATAAAAATGAGTCATATAATGCTTTACCTAATTTAAGAGCTAGAATACTTGTTGTAAAAGCAAGAAAAAAAGCTGTCAAAATTTTAACCTCTATTATAATCTCTTCATTCCCTCCCTAATCAGTTTGAATAAAGTGTTACATGGATTAGTCCATTTATTCCTCTCGAGTATCAAATTTTATTATCTATATATTGAAGGTTTCTCTATCTATTTTGTGTATTATTGTAAAGATATCAGTTGCTCAAGGCCATAGGTTCTTGATCGAAACTACCCCAATGGGAAGGAGTCCGAAGAAGACGAAATAGAAGAAAAGTGTTTGATCTCGACAATGTTTTAATCATACATTTAGTCGATGAAGGGGAAAGAAAACCAAATGGATCTGAAGGTATTGTGCAACTCATTTCTCATTGTATTGGGCCCTTTAGTTATTATTTTATCAACAATGCACAAAGGTAATCTATAATTATAATGAGCCATCTCCAGAGATGAAATACTTAGTAAATAGTATTTCAGCTCCAGAGATCGAGATTCATCTAATGATGAAAATGAGGTAATGATCTATAGAAAATTTCAATAGAGGTGATTGATAACTCCTCAACTTTCCTATTTGGTTGGACAAAAGGATCGATCCATATTTACAATCGAATTGTAGCGGTATAGTTTAGTGGTAAAAGTGTGATTCGTTACATTATCAACTTGAATAGTTGAACAAGATCTCTTGCATAGATCTTTGATCCATCTAAAGCCTATTTCCAAATAGGTTCAAAACCTCCCCTATGAATACCCAGGAATAGAATACCTTCTTCGTAATTTGGGTCTGAAATGATGAAAGAGAAACACATTTTTGGTTCCAGATAGTGACATAGAATGTTTGAAAGGTTAGATAAATTATAGATCTATGAGGATCCAAAAGATATTTTTTCATCGTGACTAAAACGTTCAACTTATGGATGGAACAACTCGAGGTTGAAGCCAAATAGCTATAGAACTATGACTTTGGTATACTTGGGTTATCGACATTTTGTTCGAGCTCGATGGAATTTGTTCTCCCAGGGACTAGAATCAATAGAAGTAGGGAACGAAGTAACTACAAATACTTGTGATTATTTGAAGATTTTAAAATTTCTCTTTCTATCAAGATCATCTAGAAAGTGAGTAAGTATTCTACGATTTTGGGCCCTTTGCTAAAAAAGAGAAGAAATTGACGTAGATGTGATAGGTACGATAAGAAATTATGGCTTTATTAGAAAAAAACAAATTGTTTACACAAAATCATAAATAAACAAATCTTAATCAATGATTGATCAAGGTGCATACCACATAAAACCAAGGGATTCTAGAATTTGGGGAAAACAAAATTTTGTTCTCTTTGCTAATTTTTTTCTTGTTATTAGTGGAGCGGAGGAGGAGCACAAATATTTCTTTAATTCTTTTGCAAAGAAATAAGAAGTATTGTCTCTCTCTTTTTCGTTCTAATTTTTTTTTTCTTTAAAACAACTACCTTATCTTGTGAAGCTTCCAAAGTTATATTTGTGGGGGTTGCATCCTCTTTTGAGTTATGCTTTTTAATTGAATTTACATTTGATGTTACCCTAGAATCGAACCTTGGATCTAAGTTTCTCTTTTCAAATTCATTCATGATATGTTTCACTTATTCTTCCTCATATAATTGTAGAGTTCCAAATATGTTATTGGAGGAAGTAGTTGAGCAAGATTTGGGATTTATGTTATAGTGAGACCTAATGGCAAGTTGAGATCCTCTTGGGTGGTATTTCTTTATCTTTCTTGAAACTTGTTTGAATAGGCCCTGTTGATAATTATTCTAAGAATTTGGATTTGGCTTAGAAAATGATAGAAATTCTTTGATATTTGGCAAAAAAATCCAAAGTGCCCATACTCATGGGGATAGTTACAACTGAATAGAACTTGCTCATTGTTAAAGGACTAAAGGTGAATTTATCCCCCAAGTAGAGATTGATCACCTTATGAAATCCCTTGTCAAAATCCATTTACACACATAATCTAACACAATGAAAATATTGCCCTTAGGTTCTGCATGTGTTGTATAATGGCTTAGCTTTTCTTTCGTAGCTTTGAAAGTGACAATGCCCCATAAGAAAGTGGGATGGTGTAGTAGTAGGATTCAAACAAGTGTAGAAGATATTTCCATGTTAGATTTAAAGTCAAGGGTCCAGTGGAAAGAAAGATTCTCCTAGAAACCATGAAGTAGGGGCTAGATCATCACGTCCCTAATTTTTTCTTTCAAAATTAAATATATAAAAGCCTCTTTCATAATAAAACAAAACAATAGGATCTCGATCACACTAATTATTAGTAGTCCAATCAAAGTAAGCATTGGTGTTGGTCCATAATCGAGTCATATTACCTACTAATCCTTTGTCCTTCAAAATATTGATGTTCCATGTTGGCACAAGTGACCCTTAACCCAGTTTGGGGATGGAATCCACCCATTTGGAAAAATTGCATATTTTTGAGACAATATTTCTACTTGAAGAACATTGGGTGACGATGTTAGCATAAAAAATGGGAGTGTCTACAATTGAGAATTCAAAAGGATGAATCCTCCCGTAAATAAACAAAACCAAGTTGTGATGACACATAAAGGTACCCTACAGTAAAACATAAATAAATTATTTTACCAGGTTGAGAGTGAATTACCACAAGAATTAGAGTAAATCAACATCCATTCTACACACAAGGATGAGGCATATGGCTAGGGAAAAGATCTAGTTGTGGAGAGGTACCCCCACTGTCAATAACATACCCAATGTTATTATTCAAATCCCCATCAAAATAGTGTGAAAATGAGATTACATTATTATTATTATTAATGTGATGAATGTGAGTAAATAATTGGCTATTAATAATATTTTTTAACACACACACACATATTCTATAGGAATCAACAACTAGAAAAGTGTCACATGACATGGGATCAGTTCCAACAACTACCACGATAACCTCGAGGTATATTACGTTGTCACTTGCAACCACTACCACGATAACCCCCGGGTAAATTACATTGTCACCTAACATACAACCACAGGTAACCACATGCAAGCAACTAGGGATTTGAACATGGAACCTTCTACTACATTTATTATTTATTTTTTTTGGTTGCCAGGTAAGCTCCACTAAGAGGGGATAAAAATAAATAATAATTTTACGTTAATTATAATGTTATATTATATTAAAAAATATATCAAATAATTAATATAATACTATAAAATATTATATTGTAGTATATATTACTTTATTAAGTGAGTTTAGTTGAAGTGATTAAGAGGAAATGATTGCTATCTTTATCACCAATATAATTGATATATTGAGTTCATATTATATATTTAAAAAACGATAGATTATATAAAGTCTATATCTATCAAACATTTAGAGGGATACAAAAAATGCTTATTGTTTAAATTCATTTGATTTATTAATTCCTCCATGTTAAGAAAATTTACACATTAAGAAATATTACCCTCGATATATTCAAGTTTAAGATGGATTTAGACTACTTATTTATTTTTTATTTAATTTAATTGTGTTGTTTAAGATGTATTCCACTTGCTTTTTTTAAATTTGTTAATTTAACATTATGTTTGCTCATTTATTCATGAAAATTTCCACCTTATATTAGGTTGTAGAGAACCTCAATACTCAGTGAAATTAATATGTAGTTTTATTATAATAATGACATAAATACTTCATATCATCATAACAGCGATAATAATTAATTACAAATCATTTTAGTTACCTATTTATAAATATGGACGATGATAATTTTAATATATTAAACCATATTAAGTCATGAATAAGCATATTTTTATACACTAAATGACTGTACAAAATGGATACAAAAACTATTAGAGATGCTTCGAATAAGTTCTTCAAATTTGATAAGATAAAAGGATGCAAACCCCTGATAAAAAAGAAAAGAATGTATTACATGAATAAATGGCAAGAGAAGCTTATCCACCTATCAAAAATCAATCCTACACAATTTTGGAGGCAAAAGTTGATAATGAACATAAAATGTTGGCAAATATCATTATAGATGCTTCTAATGGGTTCTTTAAAATGGATAAGAAGAAAAGATACAAAGCCCAAATTGAAAAGGAAAAAAGGAACTATCTTAATAGATATAAAAAGAAACTTATCCATTTAAGAAAAGTCAATCTCATAAGATTTTGGAGGAAACTTTTGACTCACAAATTTAAAGAAAATAATAAAATTCACCAAAGGAATGGATGTCCTAATGATTAAAGTTTTTTTTTCTTTATTAAGATGTTACTTGTTGTTGTGAATTTCATTCTATCTATTCTTTTGGTTTATCATCATTTGTTAGTAATTTTGTTAATATGCCCTTTGTTATTCATAATCTTTTTATCTAATCTTATTGTGCATCAATTGTAATTTTCTATGACTTTCTTTATAAGTATATATTTTCTTGTTTAGAATTTCATTATCCCTATGTTGGTTATTATGTAGTAGTCATTTATTATGATTTTATTTGTTGATATGTTCTTTTTTAATTCAAAAGTTTTGTTTTCTTTATCTTTATAGTGGCGAATTTTCATTTTTTGTGATTTAATTTGTTGAAGTGCATACATACACATGTTTCACTCACAAGAAGTTTGTATAACTCTTAAACTACTATTTTTTTCTTTTTTACAATTTTTTGTTTTGTTTTTCACCTTATTGAATGCTATTTTTTTCATCTTGAATTGTAGGAACTAATGTATGTGAAATTTCATTTTTATTTATGTCAAATTAAGTGCACTCGTGTTCGTCTTAAATAATAATAAAAATAGCATTCTATTTCTTTTGGAACTTTTCTTGAAATCTATGGATGAAATATTCATGTTTTATGCTTACTTGAAACTAAATCCATTGAATGGTAAGGGTGAAGTTTTTTATTTTGTTTTCTTCTGAGATTATTCTTTAAATTCTATAAATATCATAAGTTGAATCTCCATAACCATGAGTAAACAAAAGTCCTTAAAATGAAGACATAAAACTAAAAGCTACTAAACTTTATATTTTGACTAGGAACATAAACAAGTCTAATAGTCTTAGGTTTAGAGAGTTAACTCTACAAGTTCATTCAAAAGAACATATAATTTTACTAAATAATGGCTAAATTCTAATATCATATGCGTGCTACCAGAAAAACTCTTCTAACACACGAATTAAGCACTAGGTTGTGTTCCTATCTTGGTGCATGTGGACTACCATACACATGGGGAATATTTTTGGGAATGATCATTTATGGAATTTTCCATCACAAATCTTCATGTTAAGTTACCTTGCTTACATGTGTGGTTCCAACTAGCAATTGCTTCCATCAATTAATGATTACAAATTGATACATATAGTTTTTTTATCATCTGTCTTATATGAGTGATTGTAAGGAGGAAAAACTATTCTTCTCGATATAGAAATTTCGTTAGTACAACATTCCTCCTAGTGGGTGCCCCATGAACTTTGGTAATTTAACTATCCAAAGTTGGCCTAGGAGGTTAGTGTAGCTACTTCTAATACCTTTGTTAGTAGTTCTTGGGCCGTGATCATCCCAAACTTTCCTATATAATTCCATTTATTCTCAGATCTCATTTCTCTAGTTTCAAGTCCTAACCACCCTAAACTAGGCTTTGGGAAATTGGTTTTCCTATTGTTCTTTTTAGGTATTTTCTAGTTTTTTTTTTTTCTTTTTAATTTATTGGCCTTAGGTTTTATTTGTATTATCACTTTTGAGTCCTTGATTTAAAGTGGTTTCCTAACTACTCCATTGGTTTAGAAAGACTCAAGGTCTTCCTCTTGAAAGTGTGAAGTAATCTTCTCATTGGTTAAAGTTTGACCATATTGCATCTCTTCTTCAAATATAATTTTAAGGAAACCCAACTTGCATTGAACCACTCAATAAGGGAAAAACTTATCAATAATAAAATTCAGGCCAAATTTCTTTAAAATACCAGCCAATGGACCCAATTCTAATGGGGATTGTTGTATTTTTGTTTTCATTGGATAGACTAGGTCCCCCTTGATCTACTGTAATATTCCTAAATTGAATATTTGATTATAGATTTGGTTATGGTCCGATCTATATATTCCAAATGCTCTTGAATTTTCTTAGATAAGCACCTTATTTCAAGGGCATCATATTGATATGAAATCTTCATCTTCTTTTCAAGTGAAATGTATGTCTCTTCTTTCTATCTCATCTAATCAAATTATAGCATCTAGTAACCAAAAGTATAAAAGTAATAGAAATAGGAGAAATGAAAAGAGGAAGAAAGGAACTTAGGAAAAATTACTATTCTGTATGAGTGATGATGGGGATAAAGTCTATTCATTTCTAAAGTTACTAACAAAATCTGATCAACCATTGCAAGTGATGTGAGGGAGAGAGTCTAATCAATTCTAGACAAACTAGAGAAGAGTCACAAACCACTACAAGTTATGTTGGGAACAAGTTAGTAACCGTTATGAATCATTTTGGTGACTTACCACTAGTTGTTGTAATTAAAGTTGGAAGCATGCAAGCAACCACTACAGGTCATGTTAGGGGCACATAACTAACCACTACATGTCATGTTGGGAGCATGAAAGAAACCACCTCAAATCATGTTGGTGGCATGCAACCAACCTCTTTTAGTCATGCTAAGGGAATTAATACTACTAAGAGACTTATACAAGGCCTAAAATCCATTATAGGCCTTGTAAGTTAGATCACCTTGCCTATTTGTGCCTTAATTTATTAGTGGTATAAATATTGTGGTATTATCTGAAGACTTTTCTACTCATGAAACTCCTATGGTTTCTCGGAAATCTACTCAACCATTGGTTAATGAATTCATTGGGCCAATGCAATATTTTTCGAATCCCACTCCCCTTTTTTGGGGTTGAATTGTCTACCAACCATGCCTTCCACATTTCTAGTTTACATTCTTCTAAACAAGTGGGCATTCTGCTCACTTCTAAAATAGCACCTATAAATTCTAGGGTGTTTCCTTTGATTGGAATAATATTTATAAACCTCTACTTCCTTGTTCTACACCCTTCCAAATAGAGGTTGGATTTTATTCCAAAACCATTTATGGATGTATAGTAGATGAAGGAGCATCTACAAGTATTGTATCCTTCTTAGATCAGAAACTTATTGGTTCTATTCAATTGTTATATTTTTGATAGAATACCTAGTGAATATTTGGAGCTTATTCCTTAGATTCTTAACACATAAGGTGAGAATATTTTACTGGTCAATAGGGTGGTGGTGGATGGTCCATTATACTTCAATATGCTCCCTGGGAATGATTATATCTATGTTATGAATGTTGTGGTGTCTACACCTTTTTGAGTGATGCATTTTCATCATAATGGAAGCATTTAAACTATTTATTACCTTTAATATAAAAACAAGCAACCTAATTTGACCTTAGTCCAAGATACACCTTTATATGTTTCTAGTATTAGAGTAGACTCAACCCTACTATTGGTGAATTGTGTGCCATCATACAATTAGAGTTAAATTTATTTTCATAATGGGCCTTTATGCTCATATTTTCCTTCTTTATACATGGTCCCATCAATTGATCAAGTGATCTCTCCAATGGGGGCATGGGAGTCCTTTCTTCCCTTTGTTACCTTGAGGAGGTGTGATGTTTCTATTAATTCTAATATCTCAATTTATAGTTCCTCAAGCCTAGTAATAATGAGTATTTGTTGATGAAATCCACCAATATTGATTGGAATCTCCATCATTTGATGGAATATGAGAATTTTTCTTCACCCATTTTGGTCACTAACCCTTCTAGTTCTCATAATTTCTTGGATGATGAATTTCCTTTACAGGATACTTTCGCTTGAAGCCATTACTATGGTTGATAGAACATGGGGAGATATTTATAATTTATCATATTCTTTTATTTAACTATAAGATTTAGGTTTTGGCTACCAAAGGAGTCCTTGACCTGAGTCTCACATTAGGATTGACCTAGACAACTACAATGCTTTATACCATAGTGTTCATATAATGTTTTTTGTTTTTTGTTTTGTATTCCATAACACATGATATATAATCAAAATATTTATATATTGTATATGTTAACTACTACCCTAGTGTTTTTAATTATGTCTATATGACTTCGAAAATATTTTCTTTTGTATCTTCTAGGTCAATCCACTCTAAAATGTATTGTATCTCAAAGATAACATAGAGGTTAGGTTTCCCAACTTCCATTTTGAATTATTAGTTTCCTTTTCCATTTCTTCCTTAGGATCAACCCCACCAAATTGTTACATGAAACCATTCTCATTGTTAAAAAGTGGCATAATTTGTGTCATGGAGGTTTCCTTTTCATAAGCGTTCTAGATAATACCTTGTTTCCATTTGGCACCCATGGTGATTTGAATTCATAGGCTTGGAATCAATATTTAGTCCATCCATGTATATTTAATGAATCCTTATTACTTTCTCTTAAAACTTGTTCTATCCATTTTCCAAGGGGCTCTCACTATGAGTTATACTACTCTATTAGATTTAATGATTTGTTCTTTTAATCCTAATGTGGACTTCAACTTGCTCTCTCATAACCTGCCATTTATTAATTCTCTTTAGTAGGTAAACTTGCATATTTTACCTTCACAACGTGACACTTTCATCCCAAGAGAAAACATTCCCCAAGTGTCACTATCATACATATGTTTCTTGCATTGACCATAAGTATGTTTCAAGAGTCAAAACTAGTACGTTTACTTGAGAAAATAATTTCCTCCATTGTATTAAAGAATTATTTTATTATTTTTAGGATTTTTGTAATATGACAAATACAAAAGTCAAAGTTTGATAAAATAATGGTTTAAAATAAATTAATTTTTAGTTTATTGTTTGCAGAAGCCATGAGTCATGTCAACCTTGAAGAAAGCACCAAGTTATGAGTATTTCACTCACTGAGTTGGGTTATAGAATAACCTTAAGAAGCCAACAGTTGTTTTTAACTCATTTTATTGGTTACTCAGCTAATCATATGGATAGTTTGTTGATGCCCCCTTATATCATTGTTCATTCTTGTGTATATGTTACCTAGTTCACGAGTATGTCATAATTGTGTTCAAAAGAAGTTAACTCTATGTCAACCATTCTATAGTTGCCTCTTCACTCATTATATCAAACTTCCAATTTGTCAAGTTACTTTCAATATCAATAAGTATATTTTTCATTTACTCATTTTAGTATGGAAGGTCTCCCTTGAATTCTTGCTTACAAGTTTTCTCTTATCGACTATGACAAATCATTTTAAGAGTCTAACCAAGAGTAGCACTATTGCCCTATTTTCATCATTGATAGGTAACCTTGTGCTCAACAATGAAATTAATCATTCATCATTCATTGAGTAGTTTCCCTTGTGTTCAATTTCAACGCCCTTATTTACACATTTAAATTCACCGAGTACATTAGGTTTGGAATTCCTCATCATTGTTGGAATTCCTCATCTTTGTCGACATCTTTCAGTTTTGGTTATTTCTCAGAGGTTCTCTTCTATGTGATCTTCCATTTGGAGCATGCAAGAAATGGAATTAGTGGAAGCCCTCACAATATCATCACCAAGTCCTTCCAAATAATTAGCCTTCTAGTTTCACTCATGTTGATTGAGGGGGGATTCTTCAGTGCTCTCATTCCATCATATCTTTCCCATTGAAATCAACTCATTTGTTTGAGGAAATAAAATATAGATCATCACTTAGTACCTTTTGGTTTGTAGTTATTAGTGTAGATTCCCTCACTATTTATAGTGGGAATAGATCAATGTCCCATAATTTATACATTCTATAGGTATTCAACCTCAACTGATTTATCTACACTTGTTAGAATTCACAAGACACCTTGACTGCCATTATCATCAACAATGGGTTGTGTCTAGTTTGTTAATGGTATACATAAATTACCAATATCAAATGTTTCCTCCCATGATCAACTCTCACTCATCTATTCACATGGCATATATTTTTATTTTTTGCAGTTGGTTTGAAGACCTCAACTTTGTCACATCTTTGAGTTTTTGGTACCTTCATCTATTCCTTCTAGTGGAATCCTCTTTGTTATGATGATTACATTTTAGTAACATTTTTTAAGTTGTTTCTTCAGTTGTTTCCATATTATGGTACTTTAAATGGGATTGATTTGTTCATTTCATTTCCCCAAATATCATCCTAATTTGTAACTAAGACATATCTCGCTTGAGTATTTATCATGGCTATGATATTTTGACATTCTTCATGGTCATGCTTTCTATTATTTTATATATTCATGGATATGTAGTGTACTTTATTTTGAAGATACTCTTTTCAATATTTTAGAATGGGAAACCCCACCTCAAGAAGTGATTTAAATTACTTGGTTTCCTTCTACAAGTCTTGTTCTGGTCCATTGTTTGATGTACTCTTCACGGGGACAATTGAAAACATTATTCTAGTATTTTATAATGTATCTCAACCATTAGATTCCCTTGTTAACTCACACATTAGGAGACTTTTGTTAAAGCATATTTTTCCATGCTCACTATAAGATACATGTTTTGGCTTAATGGTATCATCCCCTTACTCTTTCAAACTCACTCTCTTTCTGAGGAACTATTAAAAATATAAACTTGATTTCACATAATCATAATTTTTTCTAGCATAATGCATTCATATGTGACTCTTATTCTAAGCCTCACATGTGTATACGCTAGTCTTCTTCAAGCAACTAGTGCATGCCTTCAATTTGTATAATGAAATTTAAATGTGTACAAAATGGTGTGTTTTGGGCCAAGGCTTAGGGGTTATACTAAGATTGTAACTCTTTTATCATGTCCCTAATGACCCAAAATATCTTGAGTGGTTATTTAATGATGCTTTGCATATAATAGAGGACAAAATAACCTTATCTTTATAATTTTCTTTCATGTTCATACCTTTGAAATCTCTTGTGTTTTTGTGTAACCCTTCATGTAGGAAACCCATGTTTCTTTGCCTCTCTATCATTCATCTAGCATTGGAAAGAGAGTCTTTCTCTTTCAATATCCATGTGCTAAGGAGGAAGACATAGTTGAGGATAAATTTAGTGGTCCAGTCTAGAGGGACTAAGAGGAAGGTTTCAAGCAATCCATACAGTGAAGAAGCGAGTGTTTCAAATCCCTACATTGATGTTTAGTTCATTAATACGAAACTAATTTAATTTGGTCCCAATTAAATTTCTTTAACACTTGAAATTTGAGTAAACGTATAAGGATATATGTTGAAAATTCAATGAAAGAATAGTTTTATTTTTTTCTTACACATTTCTTTCATGTATTCTCATTTTTTATCAATGTGGGTATACTCAAAAGTATGCAAAGTAATTACTCTTTATATGTTGAATCTAAACTCACATATGATGAGTGGTCACACTTGAAATTTGAGTAAACCTAGAAGGAGATAAAATGAAAATGCAATAAAAAAATTATTCTTCCTTTTATTCCCTATAAAAATCCATAACTCTTATTTTATTATTGTCCTTGGAAGGCCTAATAAATTCCTCAAAATTCACATAATTTTAGTTGAGGGGAGATTTCAAGCCTTAAAAATTCCATCTTTTAATATGTTTTTCCTATTATCCTTTTACACAGTGAATATGTGGATGAGATTGTAAGAATATCAATCTATGTTATCAATCGACAACATCCCAAAAGTGATTACACTGACATAAGAAGTAGAAGCTTGGGTCCCATCACTCATGTTGGGAATGGATGAAGGCTAAAAAGCTACAGAAATTGGAGCAAATATACAGATAATGAACAAAGGAGGGGAGAATTCTCCTCCACCAATAGCAAATGGAAGGGTGTGGACACCCTTAGCCCCAATAATAATGCTAGTGATACTTACATTAGACATCATCAAATAAGGAGAGATTGAAGGAGGATACTAAAATAAATCTACAACAAAGGACACAACCAATAAATCATCCTCAGGTAAGGGATTAACGTTGAGACAAGAAGTGTTTGGCATATGCTTGGTCTCAATTTGATATAAACTATCATATGAATATGATAGAAATATATTTCATATAAGGACATTGCGACTAAGATCATGACTAAACTGTTGATATTTTATTTCCTCTTTTGATGGTGATTCCTTTGAGGGAGGGTTCACTTCCTCTGTATCATGTATAACAAGATCTGGTGAATGAATATCAACTAGCCTATGCCTCTGAAGCGAGTGCTCTGCAGTCTTATGAGAAAGACCACACATCATTATTGATCAACAATTCTATCCCTAAGCCACTATGGAAATATAAAATAAAAAAGACACAAAATATCCTAAAGAAAGCTAGGAGCATAGAGAACTGAACTAAAATTCCCTAGAGAAACAACCAAGCAAACAAATCTCCATTATTTCCACTATGAGTGATTAGGATTGGACCCCAAAATATGAAAGAGTGGATATATGGCCTTCCAGAGGTAAGCCTACTATGAGGGACCAAGTCCAATTAATGAAGGTATGAGAAGTAGTTATCATGCCCTATTGATATATACTTTACCAATTCAAGTACCCTTGGTTCGAAGGGAACCCTCCAAGAGCACTATATAAGTGATACAATGTTTTCCTCATGTATTGTAGGCATCCCCCCTATAGTGAACTAGGTGATACCTAGTAAATGTAACTAAGTTACTAGGTCATAACTAGGAGGTGATAGGGATAGTCATGGGTAGGTTTTTAGACGAGTTTGCAAGGGGGAATCTCTTGTCGTCTTCACTCAATGAACCTTTGACATATCAAGTGCATTCATGGCATATTAAAAGATACCCTTAATTTGACTACATATTGGAAAATACCTCCAAAAATCACATTATTTAACCC
>APFE031161397.1:155747-176309 GCA_000404065.3 Pinus taeda | reverse complement strand
CCATTTTTTCATTAACTTTTTTAATACCCCTTAATAATTTTTCATTAACTTTGAGCTCCATTTTGTATACCTGCCAATATAAAAACCCTTTACCCCCAATATATCCCTAAATATATTATGTAATTTTTCCCTCAATATATATACCCCAATATGAACCCACGTGGTATGGTATTTCTCTCCCAGTGAAGCCCCCGTGGGGTATCTCTCTTTCATTATCCTCACATTTCCTAGTGCTTAACTCTTGTGTTAGAGGAGCTTCCTCATCAACCTGTATGACATTGTTCTTTACACTCATTAATCAAACTCTATGTTTTCTTTGAGTGACCTTTCATGTTTATCTCTCTACACTCATTCCAAGGCTCTAATTAAACCTAGACTAATTGATTTGTTGAGACAAAGAAAAAGAGTTTAGTATATTTTCATTAAGCATTACTTTTATTTGGTAGTTATCACTAAATGGTGATGGAAGTGAAACTAGTGATGATTTATATTAAACACAAGGAAACCAAAGTAAGAAAATGGTTTCATTAGTTTCTTTTTCAAATGAAAATCTTATCATTTTTTCAATAAATGTAACTTCTATGAACTACAATGCAAAGTTTTATTTTCCTTTTCTTTTTTGATGCAAAATAGAAAGATCCTTTATAAGATTTCAAGGTATAAAAAATTAAAGTATGATTCAAACAATGACACAAATTAACTTTCTTGAAATGCAGCTAAACAATGATGAGGATGTAACAAATGAAACACAATGAAAGAATTGCCAGAAAAACACAACAATTGCAACAATAGCATAACAAATGCAAGTAGGTACAATAGGTGAAACCAAGATGAAAAAAGTGCAAAACTTTTGACATATTAAAAGGAGAATGAGTAAGATACAATGGCCCATTCAAAACAAATTCCAAGAATGAAAAAAATTTAATCCAAGGGAACCCTAAATTCTCAACAAGAGGTGACTAACTTTCCAATGCAATGGCATGCAAATTCTTATTATGTTTCACTTTTTATTTTCTTCACTTCAAATTTAATGAAATAAATACCAAAAGGAAAATTCAAACAGTAAGCAAGAAATATATATATATTTTCAAGTTATAATCAAAACAAGAATGAAGAGAAACTCAAAAGTACAAGTTAAACAAGCAGTGGGGAAACAAGGTAAAATGTAAAAAATCTCACCAATAGATAAAATAACTGAAATCATAGGAACATATGATTACAAATATAGCCAAATCCACCAATAGTCAATAAAGACATATAGTGAAGGAAACAACATGTTATGGTTAAGTAGAAGCCCAAAGCATAGATTGACATCAAAGTAACTTATACAAACAATGGAAAAAGACAAAAAATTGGCTTTATCGAACATAAAGTAATAATCTCACATACAAAAAGACTCAACCAAAAACAAGACTTTCTTAAGAAACCCTTGAATACAAAAGAAAGTGAATTTTTTTTCAAACTTCAAGAGGAATATGCAACTATTGCCAAAGAAAAATGTGTGATTATTTGATTGATCCTAAAACATGGTACATATATATGTGATTATTTCCAAATGAAGCCATGTATATTTGCTATAAGAGGAGAAAATGAAAAGGGAAATCCCAAATCTAAAAGATCACGTTGTGCTAGAGGCTAAAGAAAACTGTAAATTATTTTAAAAAAAAGTTTACCAAAACCCTAAGAATGTAAAACAAAACAATCTTCGGAGAGAGACTATAAGGATTGTCTTCCCTTTGGAGTTGCAAGTTTTATTGAGGGAAATATTCCACTAAGGTTAGGGTTTGAAATCTCAATTTCATATAAATTAGAAACTTAAGAAAATACCTCAAAAACACATGTAATCAAGGAAATTAACAATCTAATAGAAAGAATACCTATTTGGAGGTTCAATGGTTATAGTAGATCCATTTTCGCTTTGTTCTTATACTACTCCTAATGTTCAGGCCTGTAATCAAAAGAGATGGAAAACATTCAAACAAGGAAGAATCAAATTATTTGTATTCATATTATTAGTTCAATCGAATAACAATGCATAAAATGGAAATTAACCACATATAACAATGAAATAGGAACTAGAAGATGATATTCTTTATGTATAAGGAATAATTCTACAAACACATAAACATACTCCTTCTCACATGCAATACATGTAACCATCCTTCAGATTCCTCCTGCTTGGGCCATTGAATCTCTCCTCTAGTATTTTCCTCCAAAACATGACAAAGGATTTATCACAATATAAGGGAGATATGAGGAAGATAAGGAAACTAGGGTTTCCTACTAAAAGGAAAGGCTTCAAAAACATGGGGACAAAAATTGGGATAACAAGAATTTGTTCTAAAGCTTGTCTTCTATAGAAAGAAATGACACTTCCCAGACATACTTTTATACCACCAAAATTGGTTAGGGTGCTTAAGTGGTAAGATGCAACAAGTGCCTCTTGGTCTAGCTGATAAACCTTGCTTGAAGATAGACAAAAATGCAGACACTTAATTTTTTTGGTTCATTTTTTAATCATACTCAAGCTTTTTTTAGGAGACACATGTGTGTGTGTATGTGTGACGTGATTTGATGATAGTCATTGACATATGTAGGATTATAGAACAAAAAATCTATATGGATTTTCAAAAAAGTGTTTATTAATAATATCTTAGGGAACAACAATTCTGCCATTAGGAATAATGTTAAGAAGTAAGCCAATACTAGGTCTGAAAATAAGGTGTGAAAATTTATGCAATAAAAATCCATTATATATGTACATATCATACATCGTTTATTTTTATGTGTATTCCTTTCTCTTAGAGATGTCAATTGATTGTGGTTTGTATAAAAGGATATGTTTGAATGAAAACATGAGGGAACACCTGCCAAGAAGCATGCCTCATGAGTAGTGACTCCCATGAAGAATTTCCTTCCTCCAACACCACTCTTAAGATTACATATCATAATTCATGTATAGTTAGTTTCATATTTCTGCCTTTGGTTTCCTGGCATATGCAACTTAGTTAATTTTTTCTTTTGTCTTAATTTTAACCACATGAAAGTACTTAAATAGTTAATTTATGTACGATTTTTAAAACAATAAATACACCTTTCATGAGATGAATACTATTTGGAATCAATTATGATATCACATTCATTTCTAATTGTTGTTGTCTTTAATCTATATTTTTATCCTTGTTAGTTTGTACTAGAGTTTTCCATATAGGTATACTTTCCACTTGAATTTGGTTCTTTACCTTAGCTCGTTCCCAATATTCAATAGAATTTTGTTTCATGGGAACAAGTCTCTCGTCCAACACATCATCTAAATTAGATTTAGTTCCATTCAAGCACACCCCTACCGAAAACTTTCTTAGTGTGAAACCTTGAGAAATACCTCACTAGTGTTTATTCTATTCAATTTTGGTTATATTGGCTTAATTCCTACTAAGTGTGCCATATTTAGAAATTTTATAGCACTAAGCTATGGAAACACCTTCTAAGTGGTTTCCTACGAGCATAAAAATTCATCTCCAAACATTTTTAAGGTATACATAGTTAGGATGTGGACCCATGAATGTAACTTTTGAAATAAGGTTGAATTTTAGAATTCTAGACTAATGCAATAGAACATATTTAAAAGTATTGTCTACATCTTAAAAAATGATATGGAGAGGGGATTTATCTATGATTAAAGAAACTTTTCTACAAGAATACATGATGTGAAAGAGGTGTCGAACATGTAGTATACTATTTAATATATCTAAAGACTAAATTGAAGAATGACCAGGCTAAAGTGTTGGTGAACGTAAAAGCCAAAGACATGGATCTAAGATAAGGAAGTGTTTAGGAGGGAGGGAAATATGAAATAAGAACAATGTTTTTGTTAAAATGTAGATGGTGGATATGCAAAATGATATCTACAAGACAGGGCATGTGGGGTGTGAGTGAAACCTTGAGAAATACATAAAATATTGCTAAAATATGGCACACTTGGTGCTCATTGAGAAAATAGAGAAAAAAAATGAAAAAAATAAGGAGTAGTTCGGTATTATGTTTAGTTTCACACTAGGAAAGATTCAGGTGGGGGGTTTACTTGAATGGAACCAAATTTAAGTTAGATGTTGTTGTTGGTGTCCGAGTGTGAATGCTATGATTCAACCCTTTACCACATTAATATGTCAATCTGAGTCATCTATTATTGCAAGGGTATCATGCACTGTATATGCAGGGGCAAATTCATAATCCAACAATTGATCAGGAATTCAATTAATTAATTAAACATGCAATCTAAAATAATAAATAATTTGTAATAGCAAATGAAAATTATAGCAATAGTTAATGTGTAACAACAAGCCGATTCACATCATTCACATCAAACCATTACAACAAAAATGAGAAATACATTAATTAAAAAGAACCTAAGCACACATTACTTCAGCAGCACCTGATTACAAGAGCAGGCCCAACTCTCTAATCAGGGTTGTGGTAGAAAGAATTGAAGGCTAGATAATCATAATATCAATATTGCATTAATAAAAATGAAAATACAAAAGTCTCATGTTACATTCTCAAAGCAAAACCTTCAATATTTGATCTGCTCCCCTACATGCGTTCTCTCTGATTTGTGTCATTTTAAATATAAAAACAACAAAGGGAAATTTACAACAAGATTTATTAAGAATTATCAATAAGCAAGATGAGATCTGAGATATCTTTCCAGCATGATTCAGCAGGAAGAAGTCAAATTTGGTCATTGCAATTGGGGCAATTTGGAAAACAGCCACAACAGAAAATCTACGAATATATCCTTCGAAGAACCTTGATTTTCTCCCAATCCAAACAGAATTTCTAAAAATTTCCAACTGGGAAACTAGTTTGGTCCATTCTGAACAAAGCACATGCCTCGGATTCTTAAGACTCTTCTTTGTTTGCTCGAAATGTCTAATGCAAAATTATCACGTTTTATTCAAGTGAAATTCTGAGTTTGAATATTTGATTATGCATTGAAGATCAGATTTACAATCTGCAAGAGAACTTGGAGGCTAAAATCATGTGTGATGTTATAAAAAAATTATCTATAAACCATTATTAGCAATATCACTCATAACAATCATAAATTTATTAAAAATAAAGGAGAACAAATATTACTTATCTAGAAAAGGATAATTAATTATGAAATGGAATTATATAAAAAATTATGCTAAATAATGTGATAAAAGAATAGTAGAAATGGATGAAATGGATGTTAAGAAGCAATAATAATAATGACAAATTAGGAACCCAACATCTCCCACAAATTGAACATGATGCATGTCCTCATGCAACCTAATGTCTTTGTATTAACCAAGAAGGGGAAATACTGGTTGAAAAATATGAATGAATAATGCTCAATGGCTTTTTCATAACATTCTCCTAAAATTTTAATAAATTAAAACTTATGCTATTTTACCTCAAGTTTTACCTCCATGAAAATGTGGAATGGAATGTATGGATTGATATTTATTGAAGTTAATGTATGCTGAGTTGATGTTGAAAGTGATGTGGAAGGTGGAAGCCATGCAAGCTGAAAGAAAGTAATAAGAAAGTGTAGCAATATTTCCTTCCCCCAAACTCATTAGTTTCCCTGTCATCAAGATTTCTATAACACATCTCATGAGTATCCTCAATCAATAATTCATTAGGATCAGAATCAGAATTAGTCCACTTTATCATACCCAAAAATAATGGTAGTTTTGTTAAACTAGGATAACATAGAGATTTTAATGGGGTAAAGCAACTCTCTTTGCTTAAAAATATGAAACTTGTAGAATAAAGGAATGATAGATTAGATGATACAAAATGTGAAATATAAAATATCCTGAAAGTTTCATCTCTAACATTTAAAGTAAATATTTATAACTCAGTAATAGATGTAAACCATAATCACCATTATATAAGAACTAACTAAATATTACCCCATGAACCATGAGTTCTAGCAAACCTTATATATGCAACAGTGGGATTTATTGGCAGTTAGTTTTGAGAAAACAAGGTAACCAATTAGATCATAGTATTAAATTAACTTCTATACCATAGGCATGGCCACTCCTACTAGCACGCATCCATAGCCTCAACAAGGATGCCTTTTTAATCGATTGAGATGCCAGTGTCCCATCTATTAAAAGGAAGTACATAGTTACAAAAGAATTTCAATTTACTTAGATGTCTACTGAATATCATTGTTCTGGCTTTGTAACCAATTAATAACAATGCCATTCACGGGAGCTAATAAAAGTGAACAAGTTGACTCGTGATGAGACCTCTTTTCCTTCAGTTTTATGACTGAAGGCCATTACCCTGGCTTGGTGACCAGTAGTGGTATTGTCACTCTATTAGGACCTATGATCAGGGTAATTCAGCTCGTGATGAGACCTCCTATCCTCCAGTTGACTATTTATGTTTAAAATTCAACTATGGTTATTCTTAATCAACAAAATATTACTTGGGTAATTTTGCTTCTCAAAAACTAATAACTTTGAAATGACTATTGATCAATATATTTTTCTTTGTTAAGATTGGGGTTGAGGAATATTTCATTAGATAGTGATGGAAAGATTTAAGTACAATTTTGTGGTGATCATCATAAATTTTACAAGATTAGGGACTCGACAAATTAGGAAAGTTGAGGGTTGGCATGATGAAATCTTCTTTGCATAATTATTCCTTAAATGTAAGATTATGTTTATAGATAAACAAAGAAAAATTGGCTACCCAATCATTATGTCAAAGAGGACCTACACACTTAAAAGTATTTCCCATTCACCAAGTTAATGTCGTCGTGGATGATTCAAGTTCCAATGTGCATCAATAAGTGGGGATTACAGATTGTTATGGATTACAGTAGTAATAATCATGAGATGTACGAGTTGACATGACATTTTCATAACAATGATGACATGACATCATTACAATACATTTTTTATTAAATGCAACACCTCCCGTTCTCCCCCAAACTAAGGGATGACCATCCTCCGTCATGGTTGGTCATGTCATAAGTGAAACGTGAATCAAATAAATGGATTTTATTGAGGACATACTTGGCGACTTACCTTGGCGAAGTATCAACATGGGTGGAGTAACAACAACGAGTTCTTAGAAAAAATTCACAATGTGGTAGCAGTACCAGAGGAGTAATAGCATCAGAGGAGTAACGACACTGAAGGACTAATAACATTGGGTGCTTCGAAAAAAAAATATTCACCATGGAGTAGTAGCACCAGAGGAGTAACAACATCGAAGGAGTAACAACATCCAAGGAGTAACAAAATTTGACACTTCGAAAATTTTTGGGAGTAACAACAATGGTCAAGTAACAACACCCAAGGAGTAACATCATCCAAGCACTAACAACATTTGATTCTTAGAAAAATTTTGGGAGTAGCAGCGTCGTGGAGTAACAACACCCAAGGAGTAACAACATCCGATAATTAGAAAATTTTCGGGAGTAACAACATCGTCTTAGTAACAACATCAAATGAGTAACATCATCCAACACTTAGAAAATTTTCGGGAGTAACAGCAGTGACAGAGTAACAACACCGAAGGAGTAACAACATCTGACAGTTAGAAAATTTTCGGGAGTAATAGCAGTGGTGGAGTAACAACACCCTAGGAATAACAACATATGACAGTTAGAAAATTTTCATGAGTAACAACACTGGTGGAGTAACAACATCTGACACTTAGAAATTTTTAGGGAGAAACTGCACTGGCAGAGTAACAACACCCCAGGGCTAATAACATCCTATACTTAGAAAATTTCAGGAGTAACAACAGCGACAGAGTAACAACATCTGACACTTAGAAACTTTTGGGAGTAATAGCAGTGGTAGAGTAACAACACCCAATGGATTTGAGGAAACCACATACTGATAAGTCTCGGGAACAAATTGATAAATATGGAGCAACATCATGAAACTTGAGAACTTCATTTTATTTTGATGAAGGAAAATATTTCGTGACTTTGAACACTTGAAACATAAAATCATAAGAGGAATCATAAAAGAAACAACAATTTTATTGAAAAACAATAAATAAATAAATAACTTAAGTGGCAATGACTATGATTTTGACTGCAAAAATATTGTTTCCTAAGGGAATATCAATATGTTTCTAGAAAAGACAATCTATCAATGGTAAATGAATGGAAAAATGTTTTGGAAGAAATGACTTGGATCTTCAAATGGAAATCAATTCCCCTTTCTCCTGTTATGAATCCATTAGGTAATGAAAAAGTCTTCATGTTGTTGGTGAACAATAACGAGAATAATTTGTAACAAACTCTTATGATCAATTTCCACGGCACATTGAAAGAATCAAAGTTATATGATATTGGATTTCTTAATAGATTCTTGGATGAAAATCTATTATTTCATTATCATTTCCTTCAAAAATCACTCGTTCAAAAAAGTTGACCTCCTTTATTCTCCTCAGACTTGCCAAAAACAAGTGTCTACCTATAATAAAATGTGTAATCATGGAAGAAAAGAGGTGATCGGGGACTCTAAATCCAATAAATATGAAAAAAATAACAATTAGTTACTCTTTAAAACAAATCGATGGAAAACAAATAACAAAATAGAGTTAATTTATTACCTGTGGGACAACGGTGGCCAACCATACTCACCAACAGTAGTTTAATCATAACTTCTTTGTTTTCCATCTGATTTGAGTGGTTCCAAAGAAAAATGAAAGTGAATTAATAGGGATATCTCCAATTGAAACAGGTTATAAAAATGACATGATATGATATGTCAAATTTACTTAGAACAACCTACATAACAGAGTCATTTTTGATTTCCCAACTTAGACCAACAATTGATATTTTAAGCATAAATTTTCGTTTGATGAATGATTGAACCAATTAAAATTGGAGATTAAATTAGATTCATGTAAATAGATCCAATAGAAAAAAAAATTGAAATCATGAAGAATTGATGGGTCAAATTTGCGAAGGAAGAGTTGGAAAAACAGAGTTTTAAAAGGTGCTGATTTACGATAGACAGTTAGTATTTTGGTCATAAATTTCTCATTCAACATCGAACTAAAGTGATTCAAATTGAATTGTAAACTAGATTGATAGGGTGATATACCATAGAACTATGTTTCCACAATATATTCATTTAGGTTTCCAAAACCTGATTGTCCCAACTCTGTTCCTGAGTTGCATACTAGGCATATTGTCAATGTTTTGGTCATAACCTTTTCGTTTCAAATCCAAATGAGCGATTCAAATTGGATTAGAAAGTATAAATAAAGAGATATCTAGGACAAAAATAGATTATAAAAATATGTCCATTTGGTCCCTCAAAACATCATTGTACCGACTGTGTTTTCAGTGGTTTTATCAAGCCCACAGGCCATAAGATATGATAATCAAGAATTTTTTTTGAAATGATGATAAGTGTTTGTGGAAATATGATTTTCAATAGAACACATCTACATACACAAATAAGTTCAAATATTTATCACTGATATTGATATACTCAGCAAGTTGTAGCAAACAAAACTCTTTCTACATATAAAGAAATTTATTTATTTATGTACTTATTTATTCTATTTTCTACACTAACCTACTCTACCTTGAAAAATAAAGTATACTTACATATAAGAGCACTTCCAATGGAACCGTTTTTGAAATAAGGCATAAAGTGTGTACATACCCAAATTTGAGAAATGCATGTCAATAAATACTAGGGTATGAGAGACCAACTTCCCTGTTAAGGATGGTGCCAAGAATTGTTGAAGTACGAAGTGACATTGCAAGCAAACAATAGAGTGAAACCAGTCTTAAATATAGTCTTGACTCCCCATAGTTGTCATATCGTGAATTTCTTCGACTAGGTTCCAAATTATGTTGATTCTTTCTTCCTTGACTTCCACCTATGAGTTTCGAGGGCCTTCCTCTGCCCCATTTGTTTGGATCTATGTTCATGCAACTAAAACATTAAAAATTCACATAGCTTAGGACTTGGAGCAGGATGAGAAAACTCTTTCCCTCCCTAGGACGAGAGAGTGGGTCTTTCAAAATCAAAACAAACAAAACAACAGGAAAATTCTAAGCAGAGGACCTCGAGCAAGGTGAGAAAAATATTTCCCTCCCCAAGAAGAGAGAGCAGGTCTTTCAAAATAAAATAAAAACAAAAATACAGAAAAATTCTAAGCTCAGGACCTAGATCAAGGTGAGAAAACTATTTCCCCCCTGAGGATGAGAGATCAGCTCAAAGATCAATGTTGGTTATGTTTTTGCACCTTAATAGCCTCCCCGGCAACGACACCAAAGTGTTGGTGTCTAAGTGTGAATGCTATGGTTCAACCCTTTACCACATTAATATGTCAATTCGATGTTGTTTATTATTGCAAGGGTATCATGCACTATATATGCAGGGGAAAATTCATAAGCCAACAATTGATCAGTAATTCAATTAATTAATTAAACATGCAATCTGAAATAATAAATAAACTATAATAGCAAATGGAAATGACAACAATAACTAATCTGTAACAACAATGGAAATGAAAAAAATAACTAATCTGTAATAGCAAGTTGATTCATAACATTCACATCAAACCATTACAATGAAAATAATAAATACATTAATTAAAAAGAAACTAAGCACAAATTACTTCAACAGCACCTGATGAGGAGAGCGGGCCCAACTCCTTTGTTCAAGGTTGTGGTAGAAAGAATGGAAGGCTAGATAATCAGAATATCAATATTGCATTAAGAAAAATGAAAATATAGAAGTCTCATGTTACATTCTCAAAGCAAAACCCTCAATATCTGATCTGCTACCCTACATGCGTTCTCTCTGATTTGTGTCTTTTTAAATATACAAACGTCAAAGGGAAATTTAGAACAAGATTGATTACAAAATATCAATAAGCAAGATGCGATCTGAGAGATATTTCCATCATGATTCCGCTGGAACAAGTCGAATTTGGTCAATGCAATTGGGGCAATTTAGAAAATGGCCACAACAGAAAATATGCGAATATATGCTTCGAAGAACCTTTATTTTCTCCCAATCCAAACCGAATTTCTAAAAACCCCAAATCAGTAACTGACTTGGTCTGTTTTAAACAAAACCCATGTCCCAGAGTTTTACGGTTCTTCTTCATTTGCTTGAAATGTCCAATGCAAAACTATCATGTTTTATTCCAGTGAAATTGTGAGTTGGAATATTTAATTATGTGTTGAAGATCAGATTTGGAATTTGCAAGAGAAATTGAGGCTAAAATCATGAGTGATGTTATAAAAAAATTATCTTTAAACCATTATTAGTAATATCACTCATAATAATCATCAATTTATTAAAAATAAATGAGAACAAATATTACTTATCCAGAAGAGGATAATTAATTATGAAATAGAATTATATAATAAATTATGCTAAATAATGTGATAAAAGAATAGTAGAAATGGATGAAATGGATGTTAAGAAGTGATAATAATAATGACAAAATAGGGATCCAATAGATGTGTTGGGTGGGATAATTACATCCAAGAAACAAAATGCAATTGGATGTTGGGAAGGATTTAAACTAAGGTACAAAATTCCAATGGAAAAAACACCTAGATGAAAACCTCTAGTATGAAATATGAGGAGCAAAATATAGTCTATAATTAAAGACATCAACAATAAGAAATTAATGTGATATAGAAGTAATTTCCAAACTTTATTCATCTCATCAAAGGCATCTCTGTTTTTTTACAAAATTTTCCACAAATTAACTATCTAACTTCTTGCATATGGTTCAAAGGATAAAAGAAATAATAAACTAAGATCCCTTGGATTTCATATATAGGCAATTCAAAGGTCAAAATATGCAAGTAATTACACATGAATTATGTTAACAATTTTGTTATTATATATTTTTAAAAATTAATGCTATGAACTTTCTATTTTTGCATGGTAATCAACTACATGAATTACAAGGAATATGCCTATCTAACATGTCTTTAAAAACCCAAGCTAGACACCTTTAATAATGAAACATGTCAAATTACTCACTTCACCATAGGTGATATTCCATCATCATTAGAAACATGCTAATTCAACCTAGAAATATAGCACTTAAACGACATATAAACAAACACTTCATTTCATAAAACATGTGCCTTTACACACACACACACACACACACATCAACTATATTTTATACCACTTTGTACAAACTACAAGAGTCAAAGCATGGAATTAAAAAAAATTACATAGAATCAATTCAATTTATGAGAAAGAAAAATAATTAATCCATTATTTCATTCATTGAATTTCCATTGTGGGATAATGATTGAGGGATTACATGGGGGCTATGTGGATAAACCATCAGGGAAGGAATAATGGTAGTGAGGCTTGTAGATGGTCTATGAATGCAACCTATGTGGGTTTATGGGATAGAAACTGTGGTGGATAAATGTGACTATAAACACTAATGGGTTGTAGAAATAATGGAAGTTCACTAATGGGGTAAGCTAGATACTAAAAATTGGGGCAATGTGATGATATTGATGAAAAACTAATGGGGGAATAATGGATGGTAGTTGATGATATGTAGGTGACATAATTGATAAATAGGAAGATGATGAAACGTATGTACACATTTATAATATTTTAATAAGTTAACCAAAATAATTTAAAGAAAAAAACATTAAAACAAAATGTAACTTGACATGTGATACCCAGGAAGGGATGATATGCCCATCCTAGGTGGGTGTGGCTCCTCTCCTAGTGCCATCAAAATCTATAAATACATTAAATGGACATTACAACTATACGAAAGCTAAAAGAATGTATACTATGGATTGAAAAAATAGGAATGTTTTTTCAAGGAGGGGATGATTTTAGTTCACCATAAGTGAGGATGTGGTATACCAAATGAACAAGCAATATCCTTTGCATCATCAATGGAAGAAACTAGCACTGATATGTTTCTAAAGGTGCGGTGGGGGTGGGGGGTGGTGGTTTCTATTAGGGGTGTGTAACAACTAGAAACAATATATAATTAGATATATAAATAAAACACATAATAAACTTTAACTATATATTAAAATAAAAAATTAAAATATTGTGAAGATAATATCCTCCTCCATACAATTCTATTTCCCACTAACTTTTATCAATCCATAGAAATTTGTTTTGTATTTAGTGCACTTATGAGGTTCACCTAAGTCTCCATGTTGTTGTTGTAGCTCCAAATCTCACTCTTATGGTTTGTGATGCTACACTCATGGCCTAGGGAAACCCCTCCTTCCAAACCTGGTCCAAAATTTAAAAAACAATGTTTTATCCCTTATACGCGACATTGCCCCGAGTTAAATGCGTGTATACGTGGGTAGGCATATACCCAACCCGCGTATATGTATTAAAACACTTAAAAAAATATAAGACTCCTTAATTTCGGGAGGAGATCGCGGGTTTTACCTGCTGATCACCTGTTAGTGCCCGTGGCCCAACTGTTCCCAACCAACTCCCAACTAAAAAACTACTTTGGGAGAGGTATAAAAAGACCTCAAAGGGAAGGCCTAAGGGGGGAGAGAAGAGAGAGAAAGGTTATTATACTGAGATTTTTCCCCTGACCAGGTCTGAAGATCCTTGTGCCTTCTGCACTTCCCCCATTTGTACAGGAAACCCTTGTTTCCTTGTGTTGATGTTCATCCACTACTTATGACATCATGGATTAATTCATGGAAGGAGTTTGCTAAAGGCTTGAGGCTGGATGGATCCAGAAGGAAGCTTTGCTTGGAGCGTGCGAAAGGTGACTCAAGTGAAATTATTCCTTTTATGCATTTTATTTGTCTATAATAAAAGAAACACGTCTTGGTTCCTGATATAAATCTTCTTTATGTTTATGGTATTCATGTTGGAATTCATATGTCAATGGTTGTTTAAAGTTCATAACTAACTACCTTTCTCTATAACATGAAGATGATTTCTTTATAGTTTTTGTCCATATACTGTTGTGTTCTTTGGAATTGGTTGTTTTGCAGGACAAACGAGCAAAAGGAACTTGAAGAAGGGTTTGGACCCTAAAGGGCCTTCTCAAACATAGGACCTAAGGTATGCCCCCTCTTATCATATAATTTGATTATAATAGCATAATGGCTGTGTGAATGTGTGTTTCTCTATATAGACAACTTTCAGTCTGCTAGGGTTTCAACCCAAAAGCCCTAGGGGAACATTTCCCTCAACAGAATTGGCGACTCCACTGGGGACAGCAGTCTTGTTGTTCCTAGTTTGGGTGTTTTCAAGCCAATCAGGGCTCAGTTGCCTGTTTTCTTGTTGTTGTTGTGTGGTCTGTTCTTGAATTCTAAGTTTTGCCAATTTCTTCAGTTTGTTTTTTATTTTTCTTGAAATTTTTTATATACGCTATTTTTCTTAGTTACAGAAGCGTATATACGCAAGTTTCCTTAAGTTAACCCGCGTATACGTAGGTTTCCTTAGGATCAGTCGCGTATACACGCAATCTGTACATAAATATAGTCACGTATATCTTATAATTTTCAAGATTTGTAAATCTTTTTGTCTCTGAAGGTCTGTCTAGTGGTTTGATTCAGTCTAAAACAGTCATTTTCCAGTATCAGTTGTTTGTTTTACAGCAAGCATCTTGCTCCAAATTCTCTCTGATTGTAAGGGGTATTGGTCTTGTTTTTATTGTTGCAAGCGTCATCATTTTTTTGCTAAAGCACGCAAGATTTCTTGTTGGAATCTTGGTTGCTCTGATTCATCAGGGAAAAAGGATTGGTCTCAATCTTTGTGTTAAATCTTGCTTTTGGTGACTTTTTGTTTGCTTGACAAAACCGCTTTTTGTGACCATCCACTTCTTTGTTCCATGAAATTTTTTGATTAAGACTTTCTTGAAATTTGTCTTTTTAATCTTTTTGGTCTTTGTTGCCAAGGCCTTCATTGCTGTTTTTGATTGTTAAGAGCATCTTTAAACACATTTATGCTTGTTTAGTTTTCATCCATTTTGTGGTGTCAACTTGCAAAAGTGTTTGTTGCCTATTCTTCAATCATAAAGTTTCAGTCTTGTTGAGAGCATTTTTGAAAAGACTCTGTTGTTGCTTTGAAGAAAACTTTTTGAAAAACTTCGTTTTGCTTTCTTGAACTTGGTTTTCATTTTGTTTCCTTTTAGTGAATGAAGGTGCTTTATGTTCGTCTTGAAACTTGTTTTTAGTGTTTAGACGAAATGAATGGTAGCATCTCATATTCCATCTAGACATTTTAAGTGGCAAAATAAAAATTGATAAGCGAGCAACCTTCATTTCTTGTTTTTAGAGTTGTTTTGAATCTTGCATCAGCATATATTTGTTGCATTAGGATAGATTTGCATATCTGTTTAGGAATACATAGTTTTGTTAACTTTTGTGAGTGTGAAGCATGAATTAACGAAAATAAAAGAAAATTTTGTTTTATTAGAAGTTCCTTTGAACCCTATAGAAATTGCTTTTCATCAAAAAACGAAAACAAGTGCATGTGCATGTACTTAGGTTTTTATTAATTTCTTTTGCATCAAAAACAATACTAGTTTCACTTCTGTTATCCCGTGACTTAAAGAATAACCTATTTTAAAATCAAGCGCTAACTAAAATTCACTAAACTTTTTCTTTTAAGTTAGATACACCAACAAGTTTTAGGATTTTAGGGCCTTGGATTAGGTGAGTGGAGAGTTAACTCTCTAAGGCCATTTCAACGTCAAACATAGGAGTCTGAATAACGAGTGAAAATCCAATAGCGTTAGGAAGACCGAGAAAGCTCCGGATCTAGGAGTTAAGCATGAGGGTCTGTGAAGACAGGGAAGAGAGATACCCCCTCTCCTACTTGTCTGAACTTGCCTCACGACTGTTCCGCCTGGCTTCTACAACGAGTTGGTATCCATAGTTGCTACTCCTAGGGATCTACACAGGTGGCTGCGGAGGGGAATCCCATGGCACCTGAGGTCGACGTTGCATCACTCTCGACAGTACTACTGGAGGGCACCCATGCGAAGCTTGGGGGCTTGCACCGACGCAGGCTATTGTTAGGAGGTTAGCTTAACTTCCTTTGTTACCTTCGCTGATAGGACTGGGCCCTCATCATCCCAGACTATCTTCGGAAGGCCCCGTAATTCACTTTCTCGTATTTTGGTGTCCGGAACTAATCACCCGGAGTGGAAATACTTGGAAGTTGTTTGACTGGATGTTATCTTTAGGGACTTGATAGCGTGTGATCTATGCTCTTAGTTGGCCTAGCTTTCAATTTTTTGAGTCTTTAGTTAGATCTTAACAAGAAATTCAGAGTGACTTACCGATCACCTAGACGGTCTCAAAGACTTCGTGGTGTTTCACCACCAAGTTTAGAGCCTTCTCCTAGAAGGCACAGAGGTAATACTACTGGTGGGTTTCGTCCCACAGCAGTTGACGCATCGGGGATTGATCCTCCTCTCGGGGGCATTAGTATTCAAGCAAGGCCTGGCACTTCCGCGGAACAAGAGAGGAACACTCTAGTTCTTTCTCGAGTTCGCTTACAAGTGGAGAATAACATAGAGGTAGAAGAACTCTCAGAGTCATTAGCAGCTCCAAATTCTCCCCTACCATCTAGTCATCGAGACGTATTACAATATGTTGGGACTCTGACGCATAGACCGTGAAATCCAGGTTACCCTACATGCTTACCATCGATGACCACTACTAGAAGCATGGCTTCTACTACAAGTGCTACAACTATGCAGACTCCAACATCGGTACAAGGGGGAGGAATGATTTCCATCTCCTCTACTTCTTTGTTTGGATATTTTGCTAGCACATATTTAGTTGGATCTACTTCCATTCCGTCCACGGGTGGAAATTCCCAAACCAATGCTTTTTGTTCTAGATTCTTCCCATTTGGCACCCATTCACAGGGTATTCCTTCAGTTCCATTTAGTGCCGCCACGTCCATGATGAGTGGATCAGCTTCATTCCAGGGTTTTCCTTCCGAAAGTGGTCATATACCACATTCCAAACTGACGATAGGATCCATGCCTTTTTCTTCTATAGGACAAAGCAGCAATCCTTTCCAAGGTTGGACTAACCCTGGGGTCAGTGGCGCGAGAACTGGGAATCCGTTTTTTGGCCAACAAGGGAAGAGGTTGTACACCACAGTTAGTTCTTCTCAAAGTATTCATCCCTTAGCTTCTGGTTGGAATCCGTATCAGGCGTTATCAGCTCCTTATAATCCTTCAGGAGAAAACTTTGCCAGTTATGGAGGTTTTGCGGCCGAAGTTGGTCAAACTCCGAATTTTGCTGGATCACAAGGCTTTCCTTTTGGTTCAGCCGGTTCTACTGGTTACTTTGGGCAGCCTGGAGCCTTCCAAAATCCAGGTCAATCTTTTCATAACTTTGGGAGTTCCGCCCAGTCTGGGTGGAATCCCCAAGGTCCTCCTAGGCATCCGTTTCTGGCAACATTGAACTTGCCAGATCTCACTAAGTTAACAAACGATCCAATCAAGTAAAATCCAACCTGGCCTCCGGTCCCAATCAAACTCCCTTCGGACATTCCAAAATTCGAAGGGAAGAGCGGTGAGGACCCAGGCGACCATGTAACCACATTCCATTTGTGGTGCTCATCTAACTCCCTTATCGATGACTTGATTAGGTTGAGACTCTTTCAATGCACCTTGACTGGTAATGTAGCCAAATGGTATATAGAGTTGCCAGGGGGCCACTTTACATCTTTCGTTGACTTAGCCAATATTTTCTTAAATCATTTCCAGCTGCCTGTCCGTTATGATGCCAGAACTGAACTAATGGCCACTTTTCGTCAGGATAAGGCAACTCGCATTTCTAATCATATTCAGGAATGGAGACAGAGAAAGAGGCTCATTAAAACCGAAATTCCTCCAGAGTACCGTCTCAAATGGTATTTGAAATCTTTACAACCTGAGATCTCCAAGGATGTCTCCATGTCTGGAGTTTATTCTGAGGAGCAAGCCATTTTTAGGGCCCAACAATAAGAATTGATCTACTCTCAGTCTAGGATCCTACAAAAATACTTGTCTGATGCTCCTGGGTCTAAGGTTGACATAGCTAAGTAGCCAGGTCCCCACGTGGATGGTATCGTTGGGTCGGTAGACACGAATGCAGTGAACTTGTTGAACCAATTGCAACAGTTGTTCTAACAACCAAGTCACATCATCTAACCCTCCAACTTCCCAAACCTCTTCGATTAATGTCATCCAATCTGATAACCCCAAAGGAAATCAAAATTCAAAAGGGAAAAAGAAAGGACGAGGTAAGAAAAAGAACCAGGATGGGAAGGCTGACGCAAATAAATCCGACAATAATGCTGGTGGTGGTAGAAATGAGTCTAAAAAGAAAGTCAAGTTTCCATGCAAGTTGTGCAGTGGAGACCATTTAACTCATCTTTGCCCCAAGATTGAAGACGCTCAACGCTTGTTAGGGCAGGAAGGGACTTCTAGTTCTCAAGCTATGTTAACCAACCCTCTTCCCCAAGGGCAACAACTTCTTGCTGGCGCGAGTTCAAACCCTAGTACCTCTGCAGGGGGAAACCAGGAAGGGGACAAGTCATCAAATGTTTTCATGATGGGTTCTCACGCTAATGTGGCCACATGGTCACGCGATTATGGTGAAGGTGAAACTTCCAAGGGTAAGTCTGTTCCCGAAACTAACAACCCACTTCATATTGAGCGACCTTCTGTTGAGACTATACCATAGATACCGAAAGGTTCCACTAAACACGCGACTATTAATCCTAATATTAGGACAGCCCATAATTACTCCATTGTTGAGGATTTGGCTCAGAGTCCATGTGCTATGTCCGCTTTAGAGGTTCTCCAGTCATGTCCTGCTCAATGAAGTGCCTTGCTATCGGCAATGGGGGCAGTGGATCCAAGTAATTCCTTAGCTCTCACTTTTGATATGAATAATGTCAAAAAGAGACTTCCTCATCACATGGCTTTCTAGATAAAGTCTACCTACCAGAAAACGAATATTTTTCAGACGGTTATAGATGAGGGAGCTTCCATGTGTGTCATGTCTATGTCATGCTAGAAGGCCATTGGATCATTGTCGGTTGTTCCTTCACCCACCCTCCTAACAGTGTTTGATGGTCATTCTCATAGGCCATACGGGATTATCCCGGCCTTTCCTATATGTGTTGGAGGGAAGGTCGTTAATATTGAAGTAGACGTCATAGATGCTAACCTAGACTATAATCTCCTCTTAGGAAGGAACTGGGTATACAAAATGGGTGCCATTGTTTCGACTCTGTTTCGTGTCGTTTGCTTTCCTCATGAAGGGAAAATCGTTAAGGTTGATCAATTGGATTATTCTCCAGTCGATCCTCGAGCAACTTCGGACTCTACTATTCCCTTAGTGGATAACCCCCATCCACCTACTGAGAATTTAGGAGTCGAGATGCACTCTTCATTAATGGGTACATTTGATCTTCCCCCTCCTACAACTAGAATAGATACAATTTCATCCTCCAGGGACCCTTTAAGGAGAGAGTTTGTTCAAACTCCTTATTCTTCGGATCCTGGAACCTTATCTTCATCTGTGACCACATCAGATGACGATAAGGTAGGTGGAATAGAATTTCTTATGTCTGTAGTAAAACCTAGATGTGAATCTATCGATAGCTCTGCAGATAACCATTCTACTCCCTCTAGGAAAAAGATAGATGGTGATGTGGCTCATTCTCAGACCCTTGATTCGACTTATGCATCGGATTGCTCGGATATTGTTTTTCCATCTGATGAAGCGATATTCGAAGCAATGACGACTGTAGATCGACCTTTGGAAGATTTACATCGATGGTCACACTTTCATTCCCCTGTGCATGAAGTCGAATCCTGGTCCTCTAGTCCGACTAATGATGTTTGTACGGTCCCTTTGGCTCGAACACAGTTATTTTCCGAAGGAAGTATATTGATTGGTTCGATCATAGTACCTATAAACATCCCTAAGAGCAAGTTGGCGGAGCCCCCTGACAGGCTCTACCTCAAGAAGTACTTTGCTTAGTTTTCGCCAAACAATGGCTTCTTTGTACATTATGTATATTTGTACATATATCATCGAGAGTTTTTGATATCAACACTTTTTGATCTGCTGTGGCATGTGTTGATGGATGACTTGGTCTATTTTGGGTTCGCCGATGGTGCTAGTCGACACACTCAGAATCTCGCTTCCGCAGCTTGGGTACTCTATTATCCAACTGGTCAATTGATGGTATCAAGAGGCATATGCATTGGTCCCACTTCAAATAATGTAGCTGAGTATACCGACGTTATTAATTTACTATCTAAGGCAGTTCCTCATGATATCAACTCGTTGGTATTTTATCTTGATTCTCAATTGATAGTGTCACAATTAAACAACATTTATTGAGTAAGGGATCCATGTTTACATCACCAATGTTTAAGGGTGAGGTTGTTGCAAAGATCATTTGTTTATATTAATTATTTGCACATTCCAAAATCTCATAATTGGTTAGCTGATTCTATCGCTAATCAAGCATTAGACTGGCACATCGATCATTCATCACAATAAAATCA
>APFE031161397.1:140098-155106 GCA_000404065.3 Pinus taeda | reverse complement strand
TATAGATATATATATATATATATATATATCATAAAGCATCTCGAGTGTACATATGTTGTCCAAAAATATAAAAAATCGGGACTCAAATGCCCATAATCATGTCGGGCATATCTAATGCCCCGGCTCAGGATGAGCGGCCAAGTAGGTGACTATCGCATTGGCTACACGCCGAAAAGTGCGAACCCAGTCACGTGGCATGCCAACCACATGACGCTGCATATCCTCAGGAAGATCCTCTATGGCAGCCATCAGTACGCAGTAGCTCAGTCTCGTCAAGTGTCACTGAACGTTATTTAGAGTTCGTTCTGTCTCAACAATCGCCTCTTCGGCTCCTCAGCCGCATCGTCCATGCCACGGGAACCCATCTGGTCGTACTGGCCCAATATCGGGAACATGATCATCATATTAGTCATTTGAATCCCATCAAAAATATTTTTCAAAATGCATCATTATATTTGAAAAATCCAAAAAATCATAAAATCAAAAATTATTACCAATCTCGCCCCATGCTGCGTTCGATGGTAATGCTAGATCAGGATCTCCTCGGAAATCTAGCCCAGCTTAGGGGTAGTCATCTACGGCGATGATCTGCTGATCCCACCAGGTGAAGAAGTCATCGTCAAAGGCAGTCCTTGGGACCTCCCCACCCCCCAGACGTTTCATCAGATCAGCCCACCAGCCCATGCGTGGATCTCATGGGGTGCTGATGGAAAGTGCTACCCTGGGGCGGAGTGCGGGAACCTTCTCGAAAAAGAAAGTACACAGGATAGTCCCATATCCAAAGTTTTTGGTTTATCCCCTCTTGATAGAAGTGAGTTGGCTCTTCATGTTGGCCACAAGAGGAGTACACCAGGCGAACACAGTAGTGATACAGTCAACTGCCATGCTCATGGTTAGCCGTGATGCCTGATGCAAAGAGGACGATCTATTCACTCGAGCTATGGTGAATAGGATTATCCTCAGTGATAAAATTGCCACATGTGTGATAGAAATCTAGCTCCCAACCTTCTTGGGATGTCTCGGGCAATATATCTGTACGTAGTCCTCTATTGTGAGACTGCTCCATGTCCTGCCCCGGGAATGTACTACCTCTCCCCTTCGGGAAAGGCCCGTGATGAAATAGATTCCTCCACTTCTACCCTAAGTGGCATCTGGTCAATCATAAAGGCTTCCTCCTCGACGTCCCAATAATCAATGAGCATCTCAAGCAGACGTATGTTTGCTTTCATATGTGGCAGTATGAAGAATTTAAGCAAACCGCATCCCCGTAGGGCATCCAAGGCTTCAGGATCATTCATGACTTCATTATCCACCGCTGCATGCTCTCTTCTATGCCAAGTGATCGAAATTCTGCGAAAAAATGATTTACAACCGTTAGTTTTTGTTTAAAATTGGTTCACGGCCTATACGTGTATCCCTGTGCACACAGTCGCGTATAGGACTCGCGTGTACGCAGGTTTGATATTACCAACCCGCGTATATGCCGCGGTGAAATTTTGGGCAAAAAATTCAATGGTGAAACATTAACTAAAAATCTTAAAACCAATCACAATCAATTGCAAGCTAAGTATAAGAGTTACCTGGAGGTTTTTGAAGAATTTGAATGGTCGAATTTGGTATATGGGAAGTTTGCTCCTTTTGCTCCAAATCTTTGCTCTCAAACTCAAATGGTAAAAATGGTGAGTCCAAAATCCCTTTTATAAGTTTTGGAAATGCAAAATTTTTTCAAAATTTTATTTTGCTTGGCCTCATGTGATTTTTTACTTGGGAGCTTGGAATGTCGAGAATGGTTTGTTTTTTAGGACATTTTGGACATTTTTTCAACAATTTTGAGATGGTTCCATGACTACTGACCCGTCATGGCAGGTATCGTTTTCTCACTGGCATATAGGTTAGCGACACCATTTTTCCATTTCATTATGCATACTAGCCTTCATTTCACCGATACATCTACCATAGGGTCGACTCCATCATGTTATGGTTCGTAAGCCATCTTCACTCGCCGATTCTTGAAATCATGACATGATGGTAGAGCCATCCTTTACATGGGCATCGTAGTTAGCATCTCACTGACATTTTTTTCCCATGCTGCTCTGATTTGAGTAGGCTCGGGAGTCCTCTGTAGTCCTGCCATGAATTATGTGTTGAAGACTCATTCCTCTTAGCTTCTTCGCTTTGTTCTGACCTTATACCCTAGAGGCTCCTTTGTGTTGAGTTGTACTACTGCATTGCATGTTGACCACTTGCACCTTTTGGCCTAGAGCTGGCTTCACTTGGACTCATGTTTAAGCCAACTTTTGACCATGACGACTACAAAATCAACCTTGCATACCTTTGAATTATGCAACTTGAAACACCTTGAACCGTGGAAGGAACACACCTTTGAGTGTCACTGACTAGTTTTCACCTCCCTGCATTGAGCATAGGAATGTTCCATTCCTAGGAACTAGATCATTTGTTTCACGGACACTCGTTCTTTCCACTATACCATAGCATTATTTTATTTATTTTTCAAGCTTAATAGAAAAGGACAAAAAAAATTAAATATTTCAACAAGAGCGGGAACGGGACAGTATTTCCATTTATTTTTGGCAACTAAAGTCATTCATGTCGCCCTTGAACAAAGCACTCAAAACAAAGTCTCTTCGGTTTGGGCGGGATTTAGTTTGACTTAGGTATGCCTCAACCTTGTTATTGAGTCAGTTCTCCCCTGATTGGTTATCTCTTCCAATCATATGGAGGGTTCGTTCGTGCCTCCTGCATGACGAACTTATACAGAGTCATCATATGCTACCACATAGTCACATTGAGTCGTGCTTTTGTTCAAGGGAAGTTAGCCTGAGTCGGCCTCTCTGCAGTGTCTCTTGACTCATTTTTCAGTCGGCCATCCCTAGTTATCAGTGTCATGTCTATTATCACATCAGCTTTATTGGTCCTTTACTCGTGCCAGTTTGAGAAGGTCTCTATTGACTTCTTGCTGGCGGGTCTTGTCCTTATCGATGACGACATCTTGCTCTGAGGACAGGCCTAGAGATGCACCCTGGCCCTATTTTCATTATTGATAGGTCACCTTGTACTCAGCATTGATCAGTATCATGGGTCTTTGACTGAGTGGTTTCCCTTGTGTTCGACATCAGCTTACATTATCACACATTAGGATTCATGCAATACCTTGGTTTCCATTTGACCCTATTGGTGGATACCTCACCTCTGTGTCAGCTTTCATTAATGGTTGGTTCAGAGGGTTTCTGTCGTGCGCTAGCCACATCTTGCGTACACCGGAAATGTACTTCAGTTAGGTTACTACATCTCTTTCGTCCGATTCCTTCCACATTATTGGCCTACGAGTTACACTCGCGTTAGATTGATGAAGGATGCCTTAATGCCTTCCTTCTAGTTGATATTTCCCTATCGACTCTGACTCATTGCTCTAGGGCAAAGATCTAGAGTCCATTTGGCAGTACCTTGGGGTTTGTAGTCATCAGTGGCAGATCCTTCGCTATCAATAGTGGGAAACCATCATTGTCTCCTAATCGATAGATTCTTACAGGTGTTCGACTCCAGCTCATCTATTCACACTTGTTGGATTGTACTGGGTACCTTGACGCTCATTGTCATTATCGGTGAGTAGTCTCGCGTTTGTTAACA
This sequence comes from Pinus taeda, assembly GCA_000404065.3. Taxonomy (NCBI): domain Eukaryota; kingdom Viridiplantae; phylum Streptophyta; class Pinopsida; order Pinales; family Pinaceae; genus Pinus; species Pinus taeda. The sequence continues at coordinate 151,458 of APFE031161397.1, read as the reverse complement.
GTATACATCAATGACCGGTAATCAAACGATTTATCACATGGTCGACTTCAGATCATTTATTCCCATGGTGTACAAATGTACCACGACGGTCGGTGAAGACCTCAAGTTGTATTAGCATTCATTGGTTCACTTGACAGTTGCTCCTGTTGCTGCTAGTTGATACCACTACACCTTATATATTGCAATCAGTCATGGCGACATTCTATATGCTGGCACCTGAGTTTGCAGTGTAGTAACATCCTTTTCCATCATGTTCATTTGGTACCTTTTTAGATCAGTCTTTCATATCAGTGATCTGTTGTATTTTTCAGCATCATTGACAGTCGTATATGTGATATTCAGACTTGTACTTGTTCGATCATGATCAGATGACCCATTATGTATTTTCCAGTCATTTATACTTCTATACTTAGTGGATCCGCTTGTACTTGATATACAGACATGCTTTTCCTTCTCTGAGCATGGGTATGCCCGCCTCAGACAATGTTTCTTTCTGATCTCCTTTTGTGGCTTGGCAGGCTGAATTCTGGTGAAGTGCTCCTCGGTTTTTGGCAGATTTCCTTTCCATGTACTTGCTTAATACATTTCGGCCATCATGTACCCCTTCTGACCTCATGTATTAGGGGGCATCTGTTATAGCTCCAAATCTCACTCTTATGGTTTGTGATGCTACACTCATGGCCTAGGGCAACCCCTCCTTCCAGACCTGGTCCAAAATTTAAAAAATAGTGTTTTATCCCTTATACGTGACATTGCCCTGAGTTAAACGCGTGTATACATGGGTAGGCATATACCCAACCCGCGTATATGTATTAAAACAGTTCAAAAAACATAAAACTCCTTAATTTCGAGCGGAGATCGCGGGTTTTACTGATCACCTATTAGTGCCCATGGCCCAACTGTTCCAAACCAACTCCCAACTAAAAAAATACTTTGGGAGAGGTATAAAAAGACCTCAAAGGGAAGGCCTAAGGGGGGAGAGAAGGCCTAAGGGGGGAGAGAAGAGAGAGAAAGGTTATTATACTGAGATTTTTCTCCTGACCAGGTCTGAAGACCCTTTTGCCTTCTGCACTTCCCCCATTTGTACAAGAAACCCTTGTTTCCTTGTGTTGATTTTCATGCACTACTTATGACATCATGGAGTAGGTCATGGAAGGAGTTTGCTAAAGGCTTGAGGCTGGATGGATCCGGAAGGAAGCTTTGCTTGGAGCTTGCAAAAGGTGACTCAAGTGAAATTATTCCTTTTATGCATTTTATTTGTCTATAATAAAAGAAATATGTCTTGGTTCCTGATATAAATTTTCTTTATGTTTATGATATTCATGTTGGAATTCATATGTGAATGGTTGTTTAAAGTTCATAGCTAACTAACTTTTCTTTATAACATGAAGATGATTTCTTTATAAGTTTTTGTCCATATACTACTATGTTCTTTGGAATTGGTTGTTTTGCAGGAAAAATGAGAAAAAGGAACTTGAAGAAGGGTTTGGACCCTAAAGGACCTTCTCAAACGTAGGACCTAAGGTACGCCCCCTCTTATCATAGAATTTGCTTATAATAGCATAATGGTTGTGTGAATGTGTGTTTCTCTGTATAGACAATTTTCAGTCTGCTAGGGTTTCAACCCAAAAGCCCTAGGGGAACATTTCCCTCAATAGTTGTCTCTCTTAGTCAAATTATGTTGTAGAGTTAGATTGTCTAACCCCTCACTCAACATAACCTATTGGCCGCTCTTGGAATGAAGATGTTGCAAATGTTCCATGTTGTACTAGGGTGTGAGTCAATATGGCTATTATCCTCTAGTTTTCAATAATAATATCCATTACTAGAGGATTTTGAGAAAAGGGGTTACCCCTTTATCTAGGCAGACAAGGACCTAGTGTTGGGTTGTGCCCAAGATTTAGTATATCTTGTGTAGACACATGATGCACTACCAAAATTCTCCCATGTCAAAACAATTGACATGGATTCATAACCTGAACAAGTCACGTAACTTCCTCAAGAAATACAGATATACATCTCTATTATTACAAGGGCGCTTATCAAATACCATGAACCACTTATATTTCCATTGGTCTCGAAATTGTCGGTAGGTTCACGAGTCCATACACATGCATTTTTTGTTGACAAGTAAAGGTTGGTTGTTTTTTGGGTTAATGGAAAATGACAAAAAATATTGTTTGGTATTCTTGAGGTCTCTAATTTCATTTTTTCTTTAGAGAAGTTCTATTTTGTTCATACATCCTACCCCTGTGATTAGAAATATTGGTTAATTGGCCCTGGAAATTTGTAATGGATGATGAAATTAAATTTAATGATCTTGAGAGAGACAATTATGAGGGACCTATAATGTTTGGGATCTTGTATCAATACCCTAAAAGTAACCAAGGATGCATCAATTTCATCATTAGGATTATTATATTCTTGGTTGGGGTTTGCTTGTTCTAAATTGTGGTTTGGTGATGGTGGGTTTGATTTCTCATTAGATTGTTGGGTTGTGTTATATTCTTTCCACGACTAACCTACGTAGGTTGGGCGAACCTACCTATGGTTTTCGGTCCATGGTTTTGGACACGATGGTTTCCGGTCCATGGTATTGGATGTTTCGGTATGTATAAATATGTATTATAACATTGAAAGGAACATAATGAAAAATCAAGCTGGTAGTCTCGATTTTGGGATCCAGTGGGACATCTCTGTGTATATGTGTTTTATGTGTTATGCTCTTGCATTTTTACTTTTCCTGTGATTTAGAATTCGTATGCAGGTAATTTCTGTATAGGGTTAAAACCTACATAGATTCCATGGTGTTACATGTCATTTTGTCACATCTAAATTAATGGCCCTGAACACAAATCTATCATCATCCATTTAGACCTTGCAACTATTGCCTACAAAGATCAAATTATTCTCTCTTTAGAAGTTATAAGACTCTTGGATTACATTGGTTAGAAACCATATTATAAGACCTCATCTCACTTACAATCTTGAAACATTGAAATGGCGCACTACACACATGCAACTCTTATTGGTCAACACAGATTTGTTTTACATAAAGTGAGATGAACAACTAGAAATGGGGAAAAATAAGGATTAATTTCAAAGTTTCTCTCTTTAGAAGCTTTGGGAGTGGTTTTAACTATTTACTATTCGATTGAATCTTGAAGTCCTACTATTTAGGTCTAACCTCTTATCTCCTAGAACTTACTTCTCTCTAATGTGGATATGAGCCCTAGAATGGTAAATCCAAAACCACCTCATTTAGATTATAAATCTAGCACCTTCAATAGAGTCTGTGTTGGATTTTGGAGACTCTAATTATTTCCTTATGGTTCTCATTTTTGTTTAGAGGTCCATAATCAATAAATGTGCCTTAGGTGTGATTAAATGCTTACCTTTGTTGCAAAGGAAGGACAATATAGCTAGGAGAGATTCACAAAGTCAAGGCCTACAAGGGTTGTAATATTTCCATGTCCTTATTAATACGAAAGTGCATTGTTTCTCTTAAACATCATGTCCTGTTCATGCATATGTAGAACATGAATCCTTGAATTCTTGTTTAGAGATGCTTGTATAAGGTATTTTCTATACTTGGTTCTCTTTCTTTTTTTGGATGATTTGTAGGTTCCACTTATAGAAATTAGAGCTAGAGCTAGAGCTAACAAGCAAGGAGAAGGAGGAGGCTTGCATTGGATTCCAAGTAGGTTTCCTTCCCATATTTCAAGCATCTCTAAAGAAAGAATTTTAGTTTTTTCTTGATTCCTTCTAGGTTAATCCATTAGGACTAGGGAGGTTTCTTCTATCCCTAGAAGGAATTTATCAACAAACAATTTTGTGGATAAATTACTTTTGCAAATAGATGCAATCTCACTAGACCTAGTGGCTTAGTCTAGAAAAAGCTGCAATGATTTCATTAGCGATGTTTGAAATATGGGAAGAAAACCTACTTGGAATCCAATGCAAGTGTCAGGCTAGGAGTAACTCCATGAATGAATTTGTTATTTTTCATTAAGAGAAAGCTTGGATATATATACAAAGAGAAGGAGACTATTGGGTTTCATATCCCAATGTATCTTCGTCTTCGAGCTTCTTTTATTTTTCTATTTACAATATTTACATAGATTTTCCTAATTATAAATATTAGGTGTCAAAATTTCACCCTTTAATCTCAATGGATGTTGGTGAGTCCAAGAATCATTTTGAATCTTTCAAAATTTTCCTTTCCAAGAGATTTGGTTAATATTTTTACAATCTTCGCATTTGTGGAACCATTCCATAGGTGGTTTGTCTTGGCCTCAACATGATGTCGAATTAGATGATATTTTGTATTAATGTGCTTGGTTTGATCATGGAACTTTGGGTTCTTGGCCAAATTTATTTAAAAAGTGTCATCAATTAAAAGAGGAGTTGAATGTACTTGGTCCTCATACAATTCATCCAAAATTTTCCCGAGCCACACAATTTCCTTCGTTGCTTTAGTTGCTGCCATGATATATGCCTTAGTTGTGGAGTTTCATGGAAATTATTGTTTTTGTGACCTCCAGGAGATAACTCTTGATCCTGGACCCTCAACATAACCTGAAGTACATACTCTAGTTTCCGTATCTCCATCGAAATATGAATCAGAGTATCCAATCAAGCTGAAGTCACGCACCTGTGTACACATGAGTCCAAAGTCTTAAGTTCCCTTCAAGTACTTTAGAACTTTTTTTTTGCAGCAGACCAATGATCCTCAAAAGGATTTTCCATAAACATGGAGAGGATTCCAATAGAAAATAAAATGTCTGGTTTGGTAGTAATGAGGTAATTGATAATTCCTATGAGTTGCCTATACTTTGATGCATCCTCAAATTATTTTCCTTCAATGGATGTGAGATTTAAATTTTGTTCCATTAGATTAGTCAGAGGATCTCACTCAACCATGCTAAACATGTTTAATATATATCCAATGTATTTCTTCTAAGAGAAGAATATAAATTTTGGATGTTGGGTTATTTCAATACCAAGATAATAGTGAACATAGCCCAAATTTGTTATTTCAAAACCTTACCTGAGCTATTTCTTTAGGGATGCAATGTAGTTATCATTGTTCCCTATCATCAAAAGATCGTATACATACACCACAAGATATACTATTGTTTTTCGAACTTTCTTGACAAGCAAAGTTGCATCATCAAGATCATAATGTTAAAAATCGAGTTTCAAAAGATTCTTAGTTAACTTATCGTACTAGGCTCACAGTGCTTGCATGAGGCCATACAAGGATTTTACAAGCTTGCATACTTTGTGTTGTTGACCCTTCAAAACAAATCCTTTTGGTTGGGACACAAACACATTTTCTTTCATATCTCCAGTCAAGAAATTAGTTTTTACATCCAATTCATGTAATTCCCTACTGCTCTGAGCTACCAAGGCAAAGAGTACCTAGATGGTAGCCCATTTTACTATGGGAAAGAAATTATCCTCATAATCGAGTCCTTCCTTGTATGAAAAACGTTTTTCACAATCCTAGATTTATTCTTGTCAAGTGAGTCATCTACTTTGTACTTGTTCTTGAAGACCCACTTGTAGCCAATTAGTTTGGTTCCCAATGGAAGATAAACCATCTTCCAGGTGCCATTATTTATTAAAGAATCATATTATTTATTCATCGCTTCTTTCCATTCATCATGAGAAGAAACGTCTATGAAGGAATTTCGTTCGATATTTGTAGAAAACTTTAGTTCACAATCATAAGAAACATACATATGAACAATGGAATCAGGATCGTATACATCTCCTCAATTTTGTCTGGTTGAGCTTCTTGTTCCTATCTTTCCAACCTGATCAGGATGAACACTTTTAAGTGCACATTTCATCCAATTTGGAGGACCTTTCTAAGATGGCCCAAGATTCTTAGTTGATTGATATAGGGTTGAATCAATATTTAGCCTCCCAATTTTGTCAATTACATCACTTGAAGTGTCATCTTGATTAGTGGTTGGAGCCTCATGTGGGGGAGAGAGTGATTCAGAAGAATATTCCATAGATTGATCTAATATAAAGACCCCACTTCAAGATGTGGAATCTCATTATCAAACTCTTGAAAATACTTTTCATGTCCAATTCTATCCAAGCGATGAAGATGTTTCTTAACAACATTATCGGTCTTGTAGGATTCAAGAAATATCACATCCCTAATTATTCGAATATTCATATTCACTAAACTGTAGATATGGTATGCTTTCAAGGTATTTGAGTACCCCAAGAAGATACAATTGGACTCCTTTCACCAACCTTGCTTCTTTGTTCCTTAGGTATCAAGGCATATCAGGTGGAACCAAAAACCCTAAGATGCCTCACTAAAGGAATGTGGCCATACCACATTTCATAAGGAGTATTGTCTTTGATACCATGATATACACACCTATTCTTTATATGCACAACACATAGAACTCCATCAACATAACATTTTTGAAAAACATCATGGAACATACCATATTTAAGATTGTCTTGTTCATTTTTTCAACTATTCAGTTCCGTTAGGGATTATAGGGCACAGTTTTTATTTTTATTTTGATCCCATGCTGGCGAAAATAGTTTTCAAATTCATTTGAAGTGTATTCTTTTCATTTATCAATACAAATAGAGCAAATATGAAATTGTACATGATTTTCAACCCATGCATGAAAGTTCTTGAATGTTTCAAAAGCTTCAGATGTGTTCTTTAATAAATAAACCCAACACATTCTTGTGTAGTCATCAATAAATGACATTATATATTTATTACCATTTGTAGAAGGAACATACATAGGGCCACATAAATAAGAAAGAATGAACTCAATCTTTCTATGTGCTCTATAATGAGAATCATGAAATGAATGTTTGTGGTGCTTTACTAAAATACAAGCATCACATTACTTAAGTTTCCTATGAATAGTTGGAAATATACTAACACCATTTTTCTTCAACAAATGAAAGTGGTCATAGTTCAAGTCTCCAAATATAGCATGCCATTAAATACTTGATGGAAGTGTACCTGCATCATAGTGAAAAGTGTATGAAAAGTTTTATGCACTAGCAGATGTTCCTTGCAACTTCAAAAATATTTCTTCTTCTATCACATTCATGACAAGTAAGTGATATGATGATTTTCACACCTCAACCTTGCCATCAAATATATGAATGGAGTGCTCTTGCTAGTGGATGTGGACCAAATACATCAAGTTTATTCTCATCTCTGGGAGGTATAGAACATCATATAGAAGAAATTATGGAATACCAAGCAATTTGAGCGTGATTGTGTCAAGCCTGAATGGCTTGAGTTTTGACTTGTCTGCAAAGCATACAACTCCATCAACATTGTCAGCGAGTTCTTCAATGAAATCTCTTCTAGAATTCATGTGGAATTTTTCTCCTAAACCAAGCAACCAAGCATCTTTCCATGAAGAAAGTGACGCATTGAATAATTTTTCTGTTACTCCAATGTTGAAATGCAACACAACATAATGACCGAACTAGTTGATTTTCCTTTCCCTTTACAAGGTGTTTTACATTTTTATTCATTTATTTCCTTTTTTTTATCCCAAGGCATATTCCACATGGAAGCATCATGTACATTTTTGTTACACTGTATGCAATGAATATCAAACCTTTCTCCTTGGAAATCTTCCCCCCTACCTCTAAAATTCATCCTTCCTCTTCCTCTAGAAGAATGTTGCGCATGATTCTTATCTTTCTATGCAAGGAACATAACTTCTTTAGAAGATAGAGGAGTTGTCTTCTTCCCAAACAACTTCTCTCTTTCAACAAACTTCTTCTCAAGGGATTCAAAAGAAATCTCCTTAAGTTTTCCACTTGCTTGCAATGACTCAAGATAATGTGAGTAAGTTAGTTAAAATTGGAAACAAGGGCCAAACTCCATGTGGGTGATATTATCTACGGTAGATGATATTTTTCTTGGATTCCTTTCATAAATAGGTGTAGGATTCATCTAATGATCATCCAATTCCAACATGTATTCATTGAGATATGAATTTATTTGTATTTCTTAACAATTTGTCAAGGTGGTCCATCAAGATAAAGTGTGTGGCACACCCCCAGCTTAACCTCAACATTTCATATAAAGGAAGGAGACATTGTGCCCCATTTCACCATCACTCATCTCTTCATCTTCTATCTCCTAACCTTATTGGGCCAACGTAGGAGTTGTCTCTCTCACACGTGCTAGAAGGAGGACAATCTTTTTGTTTTAGGGCAGCGTTGACTTTTCTGGGTAGCGTTGAATTTTATGGTTTGTGTTGACGAAGGTGCAGGGATGCCAGGGAATGCGTTGACCAAGAGTTGAGCATATCTTATCTACGAATTATTGTTTGGGTGCTACATTGACCAATGTTGACTAGTTAGGGCTAACCGCACACTGTTGATTTGTTGACTGTTGTTTTGACCATTGACTGAGGTTTGTTTTGGGATGCTGATGTTTGTTGTTAAAGACCGAGTTCTTGAAGGTTAACTTCAGGTCAAATTGGATCCATTTAGCTAGCTTTGACTTTGTTAGATGCTGTTATATTATTTCTGATATAAAATCACAGATTTGTGATATCGTACTATCTCTCTCTCTACTGAATTATTGAAGAATATAGAAGAATCGATCAAAGAGTTTCCCCAAATTGGGGTTTGTCCCTAGTTAGCCACCACATATGGTGTCTCTTGTCTTGGTTTATCTTCTATCGATCTATTTATGTTCTATCATCATTCTACTTTATGTTAATGTGATTTCTAAACTATGAATTGACATTGGGCTAATAAGAAGAAATTGAAGTAGATTTATCTAAGCATATAACATACCATAAGTTAACATGGTATTGGAGGTGAGGTGAAGGAAAATACCAAGCAAGAGCAACAACAAGAGAAATCACCGAAGATTGTTGGAGAAAGTCAAAAGACTTCATGGGTTCCTCATCCCACTTCCCCACTGAAGACAAGCTCTGTGAGAAGTTTGACTGTCACAGATGGAAGATGTTTCTTGATCTCACATTAGAAGAGCAAGAAGTGTTGGAATATGTGAGACGCAGAATTGCAGAGCCTCCATCAAATGAACTAGCTGCTACAAGGCACAAGTACACTAAGGGTGAAGTCAAAGTGAAGAATATCATCCAGAACTCTATTGACAAGTGCCTGGTGGCCTACGTTTCCAAGTTGAACACATCCAAGGAGATCTACGATAAACTAGTAATCTTGTTTAAAGTTAGTGATGCAAATCAAGTTTTGTTCCTCAAGAATAAGATGAAGGATATTAAGAAGGGAAAAGATGAGGATATTCGATCCTACTTCTTATGGATCACTAAGATCAAGAATGATCTCCTATCTATCAGAGAAGTCATTTGCTGATAGGGAACTAACTATCACTACACTTGGAGGGCTCCCATTCGAATGGTATGTATTTAGAACCACTCTTCTCAACAATGATCGAATTCTAGGACTTGAGGAATTGATGGAAACATGCATTCAAGAAGAGACAAGGATGGTAGAGCAAGAAATTTCGTCATCAAACGCAACCCCACTGCTTTATCCTCTCATGCTAAAAGGAGAAACAATTCTGGGTCAAATTCAAAGGAAAGGCTAGATTTAAGAGCGGAAGAAAGAGAAGATGCTTCACTTGTTAGATGATCCAAAAATACATCAAGCAAGTCAAGTGAGCGCTTAAACAATCAATCAAGCGTGGCTATTCCTTCAAGTGCCTGGTGGCCTACGTTTCCAAGTTGAAAACGACATCAAGCGAGCGTGGCTATTCCTTCAAGTGAATGTGAATACATCAAGCAAGTCAAGTGAGCGCTTAAACAAATGCGATCGTCATCAAGCGAGCATGAATTCCAGAGTTTAAGCGAGAAAATTTTACAAGTGAAATCAACAACAAATCAAGCGAGCGTGCCATTCAAGTCACCTTCAAGCGAGCTTGTCCTTCAAGTGCAATAGTTCAAAGCACGACATCTACGACAAGAGAGCCTGATTTCAAGTGAGTAAGTTCAGATGGCGCAGCATATTCAATTGTTAAACATTCTTCACAGTTTGATCATATCCAGTGATGAAGACATGGTGCACGTCAGCAAAGAAACTCTTGCTGATATTTCACGGCATCTACAGCAAACGCATGAAACCATTGAGTTTCTTCAGCTTGAGTCCCAACTTCAAAGGAATGAATTGCAAGAAAAGAGTGATACTTTCAAGTCTTTGAACCATCCAGATGATAAGTCATTCATCCCAACAACTTCAAGTGTCGAAGTTGTTCATGATCAACTTCAAATTTCTTCCAAACCCATCATCAAGCTCTGGGAAGAAATTCAAAATAAAAAAAATAGACGAGGCTTAGGATATGTCCCTGATGACACCCACTTACAAATCCCAGATTATTCCAAGCCAATTAAGTTTGTGAGTGCAGGATTTCTTGAACCACTCACCTCAGCAGGTTCTGAGAAAGTTGTAGACAAACAGAATTGCACGCAACGTGAATTTGATGTCCAACCAAAATGTTCTCATTGTCAAAGAACAGGCCATATGGAAGATCAGTGTTTTGATCTCCATCCTTGTTGCCATTATGGCAAGCCCAATCATTCCTCAGCAAATTGTCGCAACCAACAAAAAGCAGGCAAATTGAAGATACATTATGCATGGATTGATCCTTGGGAATGGTCATCCACAGTCAAACGGTTGTCTCAGTTCTACAACCGACTACATTCACACATAGTGCAGCCAGCAGTGAATCGATGATGGTACTCTCATGCAGTTGAATGAGGGAGTACGACAGTGAAACTCTCCTACACCTGAAGGGGGGGAGTTCAAATATATTTTGGAGAAGATTGTCTCTCCTTTTAGCTGACAAAGGAGGGAAAATGTCAATGAAATTGACAAGTGGTTGTCAGACTGAAAGTCTCGACAACATCAGCGAAGCAGCCAGTGGGCCTCTTCATCAGCCAGTGGGCATTTGTCATCAGCAGTGAGCATCAGCAAATTCGCCAGTGGGCGATTGACAGCCAAAGCAGCAGTGAGAAACTTTCATCATAGCAAAAGCAACATTGAGTTGTTTTTTCGACATCTTCAGCCAGTGGGCAATCATCATCAAATTGTGTCAGTGGACACCGGATGCTGTTTTCAAGCAAAGGACAGTTGGATCCTTTTGCGGCTTGGCACATGATGGAGTTGTCAAGCGTCCTTCAGAGATGAATCAAGCATGCAGCTGATTCATGAGTTTCTTCAGCATCCAGATTTGGTATCTGTTGTAATGTATCTTTGGATCATAGGGGGGAATGTTAGATGATCCAAAAATACGATTTTATCATAGGTTATAAAATTAGAATAAAATAATTATTAATTTAAGATATTAA
>APFE031161397.1:107319-139937 GCA_000404065.3 Pinus taeda | reverse complement strand
GATATGACTCTCCAAATGTGTCGTATCTTAGGCTCTATTTTAGGAAATTAGTTAGCTAGTTGGTTTGAATAGCATTTATTGTAAATGGACACTTGTTATTTAATAAGTGATCCATAATTAGAGGTAGTTAGGACATGGAGCTTATAAATAGCTCATTGCAAGAGTGTTTGTTAAGTTCAGGTTAAGTTCAGGTGTAAGCTCTTGCAAATCAATCATGTAATTATATTTTTCTGATTAATAGAATTATGTGTCTGAGGACACTTCTCTTTCAATATCACTTGCAATAAATTTGGCCACTATGAAAGGGAGTGTCCAAATATGAAGAGCACATGTCATGACTATCATCAAAATCACTCCTAGGGAAACTCCAACCACAATCAAAGGAATGGCAGGTTCAATGGCAAAGGAAAGAGGAATGCTGGAAATCAACGAAGTGTTCAACCCTCCAAGAAAGACATGAACTCCAGGTATGAATCAAATGTTGTTAACAATAAGCAAGATGAATATTATATGATATCGGCCCTCTCCACTACCTCTCGTCTAGGAACTTCATTGGTTACAAGGAAGCTCTCTCTAATCTAATAGTGAAGGAGAGAAACTTGGAGATTATTCTTGGTGATAATTCCACCTATTGCGTAAAGGGTGTAGGGAATGTTACTCTTCAATTAAACCAGGGTAAAACAATTCATTTGCAAGAAGTCCTATATGTATATGATATCAAGAAGAACTTGGTGTCCATTTCGGTAATGGAAGACAAAGGCTACAAGGTGGCCTTCATCGATGGCAAGGTACATGTGTGGAAAAATAATTTTAAAGATCTTTCACTCTTTGGCTTCGAGTAGACCCTTTATATCAAGTTGGAGGAATTCCATTGGGAGTCATGTCTTTCAACACAACTCTTCATTCTAAACTATGGTGCCGGAAGTTTTCCCACCTTCATCATAAGGCTCTACCCGATGTAAGATAGATGGTGACCGAGATTCCCAAATTTAAAGTGGAGCAATAAGGCGTATGTCTAGGATGTGCCAAAGGAAAACCCAAAAGGGGGCCATTCCCCTCAAACCATAGCAAGAACTTTGAATTTTGTAGTTGGTTCACTCTGACATATCTGGTATGATGCCTATGAACTATTTGGGAGGATATTTATATTATCTCACTTTTACAAATGATTATTCTCACAAGACTTGGATATACTTCTTGAAAAAGAAGGATGAACTGTTCTCCCGGTTCCGTCACTTCAAAGCCTTGATCGAGAATCAAACTGAGAAGAGGATCAAGATCTTAAGGACTGATAATGGGACTGAGTATAAATCCAACTAGTTCCATGAATTTTGCAAGGAAGCTGACATTAAGAGGGAGAACACAACACCATACACTCATAAGTATAATGGTGTGGCAGAAAGGAAGAACCATATGATTTTGGAAGTTGCTCATTCCATACTCCATGAACAAAGGCTTCTAAAGTTTCTATGGGTTGAAGTTGCTAATACTTCTGTATATGTTCAAAACTAATGCCCTCATCAAGCATTGGATTCCAAGACTCTCGAAGAGATGTTCACTTGTAAGAAACCTGATGTCTCTCATTTTAGAATTTTCGGAAAAGTATATTTTCATGTGCCAAAAGAGAAAATAAACAAATTAGGTGCATCTGGAAAGAAGGGAATCTTCGTCGGATACAACAAAACTTCTAAGGGCTATAGAATCTATGTGGTTGGTCAAAAGGAAGTCCAAATAAGTCAGGATGTCACATTTGACGAAGATATGGCTCTTAGCAAGGTTGGCAATCTTCCTATTTTGAGAAAATAAAAACAAGTTGACACGAGGAAGCCGGATGAGAAGGAAGATGCGAGGATGCCCAATGTGGAAGAACCTATGGATCCTATTGATCCCCCTTTGCAAGAGCCTTCCTCTTCTAGGAAGAGGCCCTCATGGCTTAGGGGGACACTTGATCATGCCGAAGGACATATTACACCCAAAGTGACTTTTCGTGAAAGTAAGAAGCTGACCAGGTATCACCGATACTTGACCATTATGAGCACCATTATTCAAAATGAGCCTTCATCATTTGAAGAAGAAATGAAGCATAAAGTATGGAAGGATACTATGAATGAGGAATTTGAGTCCATCATGAAGAATGATGTCTAGGATGTGGTCCCCAGATCCCAGTACAAAACACTTGTCACCTCGAAGTGGCTTTACAAAAAAAGCACAGAGCTGATGGGAATGTTGAAAAGTATAAAGCTCTCTTTTTCGCTCATGGTTTATCTCAAAAGGAAGGTATAGATTATGATGAGATATTTGCACCTGTTTCCTGATACACCACCATCTGCTAAGTCATAGCCCTTGTTGCTTCACAAGGATGGAACCTACATCAAATGGATGTCAAGACCGCGTTCTTGCATGGTTCGATTAAAGAGGAAGTCTATGTGGAACAACCCAAGGATTTTGAGATTCATAATCGGGAATCTCACATATGAAGGTTGAAGAAAGCCTTATATGGGCTGAAGCAAGCACCCCGAGCTTGGTATGAAAGGATTGATATCTACTTCATGAAGCTATAATTCACTAGGAGTGAATCTAATACAAACCTTTACTTTAAGGTTGAGGATGATAAGCCTCTCATACTAGTGTTATATGTTGACGACCTATTTCTGAGAGGTGCAAACCCTCTCATTCACAAACTAAGAGCGGGTTGGCTTCCAAATTTGAGATGAATGACCTAGGAATGATGCACTACTTCCTAGGGTTGGAAGTTTGGGAGAAGCCAGGGGACATTTTCCTATCTCAAGGAAAATACGTGGTCAAGATATTGGAGAGATTTTGTTTGGTTGATTCTGAGCCCATGACTACCTTGGTGGAGCTTAACTTCAAGAATTTATGTGGTAGTGCTGTTGGACCTGCTTTCGAAAATGCTACTGAGTACCATCAACTCATAGGTAGAGCATAACTATTCTTGGTGAACTCCCGTTTGGATATATGTTTTGCAGTAAAATGCGTTGAGCCAATATATGGTTGAGCCTCATCACTCACATTGTATTGGTTCCAAGAATCTTCTAAGATATCTTCAAGGCACAATCACTTATGGGTTGAGATACACTACCAGAGATGTGAGACTACATGGATATTTCGATGTTGATTGGGCAGGAAGTGTGGTGCACCAAAAGAGCATTTTGGGTTGTTGTTTCTCTTTGGGTTATTATTATCGGGAAAAATAGTGTCCATTCAGAGCTGCTAGTCCCACTAAGATGGGTAGCTATCTTAGAAACAAGAAAACTAAAGTTACTTGTGTCTTCCTTTATGAGAGATAGATGAGAGAGAAGCAGAGAGTACCAACCTCAGTCTTTCACTTGGCTCCTTGCTTGTTTCCTCCCTCCTTTGACAGAGCTTCGCCACTCTTTCCTCACTGGTCCCACTTCAAAGAACACTTGTAGAGTCAAAGAAGTATAATACCATCAAAGCATAGAGATCTATAACCATAAACAATATTGGATCAGATGTATATTGACCATACAAATGCATACACCAATACAAGATTCAGAAATATACAAGAATATGGAAGAAAACTCAAATAGATTTATTGATAAAAGTAGTAGAAGAGAGGATTACAACACATTGGTCTGACCCAATGTCATCCTCCCATCATGAAAGCCCTCTTCACCTCATGAAAAGCTAGATCACCCAACACTATGATGTTTCATAGAGAAACCAAGAGTATTTCCTTCCAAAATACAAAATTCTAGCCTCTGGATCTCTAGGATGAGGGATCCATATATAGATATTTGCAGATGCATGAGTTAGCTTCTGGGATTTTGATTAGTATCATTTCTCTAATAGTTCTTTGTTCCACCTGGAGATTTCATGATCTATTACTCATCCCTGGGCTAATTTAGAGAGGCAAGTGTCAAATGAGCAGTTTCGAGAAGATTCTCTGGGTTTCCACCTAGAAAACTGCCTTCGCCATTTGTCTGCTATCGCTCATCACACCCTACATAAGGGTTTTTCAGTATGTATCACACCCTCTATGTGTAACATGTGAAATGCATTGCACCCTCAGCATGGAGTTGTTTGTATGGTCCAATTTTGGCCAGTTCTGAGCAGTTTTTCAGGGAGAACTTCTAGGAAATGATGTAATCAACTGAACTTGTTCCTTTAGGGTATAAAACAACACTTTTAGGGGCTTAGAAGCACTTGGTTTATGGACATATGTGATTGGGGTTCCAGTGCGCAAATATGTCTATTAGAGTTGCCCGCTAAAGCATGAGGTTGTAAATCTCCTGATGTCGGGTGAAATGCTTTATCATGAGGATCCGAGGTTTTTCGAACCGGAAGGTGACTTGTAATAAGATACAATACAATACATTATCTTCATAATATTTTCATGATCTAGCTGACGTAGGCATTCCCATGCTTAGCTTTATAAAGTCATTTTCATGTACATAGGACAAATAATCGTCTATGTGGCAGATTGATGATTCTGGTAGAGCCATCTTCCCTTAGCTTGGATGATTATCTGTGTAGCTATGATGTACATTTGATGTCTTCATTTTCCTGAATATATCTCAGCCCAGATGGATGAAACTAGATCCAAGGTCTTCAAACTTGTTCAATCTTCACTTGAAGTACAAGTCGATCGATGTGAAAAGATGTTCTGGTGTCGAACATGGAAAGACATTGACTGATTACCAGCAAATGATGTAAGCTATGAATGGGCATGAGAGGAATCACCGATAATGATGATGACCTTCAATGTACTGCAATACAATTCATGTTGTGTGAATACATGAGTCGATGTTCAACACCACGTAAAATCTTTCGGTCGAAGGCCATTGATGTAAACCTGTCGCCAGAAGTGAGAAACTTGCCATTGAGGCATGCAAGCTTCAAAGTACTAAAAGGGTTGTTCCTAAGTCAACTTCTTGGATAATAAGCTGATGTCGATAAGAAGTGACCCGTCGAAGGGGGGACTTAATGAATCCCACATCTACGACATGGAATGGAGCAAATGATTTTGTGGGGGTGAAAACGATCGGATGATGTAAGGTTTAGGGCAGTGGTCATGAAAGAATGGAGCGTAAAGGTATTACAGTGGATGAGGCGTAAGCTGGGTTGGTAAATTCTTTGAGAGACTTCTCTTGAACATACCAGTGACACTGAAACGGATTGGTAGCATTAACCCCAAAATGGATGGTACAGAGGACCAATGATGATATGACCGATCAATGGAATAACCCAACCTGACTCAATCATGGCGATGGAGTGAAAGTATCATGTTCAAGAGCAACCTGCTACCAATAACGTTCTTCAAGTTTTCTTCCGAATTTTTCCCTAGTCATTTCTGACCAGTACCTCTTTATTTTTGTCAAGCTTGAGGAGGATAACATATGCTTGCTCTATAATTTTCCCTTTGGGCAAACCTGTCACTACGTTTTAGCAAGCCTAGCGACAATGAAACCCGCTCTTGTCTGTAATGGACACGTTTGTTGCTATTGTTTTAACAAGTTTAATGACAAAGATAACTCTATCCTTTTCAATTTTAGAGAGTTTGAAAAGAGATGGAAAGGTAAATCCAGTAATCCTTTTTCGTAGTATAATCCCTTAAGTCTGAAAAAGTATAAAATAATACGAAAGGGATGACTTTTTCGATCACTTTAATGAGCCAAAAAAGACAAGCGTTTGATCTTTCTATGTAATGATCCCTCAGGTCCAAAAACATTAAAATCTAGAGGAGGGATGGCACTTCCAATCACTTTAATGAGCTGGAGAGGCCAATTGCTCGGAAATCTTTTTATATTTTACGAGCCTAAAAAGAGCTTAAAAGAGACTCGTCTTTGAGGAACGAGTGATATTTTCGGGTAGCAGCTGGTTCCAAGCAAGGTTTGGAACTCTTCAATGACGTTGGTGTAAAGAAGCTGGCTAATAAAATCACTCTTCGCAACTATTGCTCAAAAGGGTAAATAATCAAGTGGAGGCAGATGATCAGCTAAAAAGTGCAGGTGATGGTAAGAAAATAATCAAGGCCCAAAAGCTGATAGTAATGTGATCACAAAGGTTATTTACTGAAAATGGGTTCATTTTTTAGTGAGCTTGAACTCTAGGGGAAACATATGCTCATAACTAGGTTTATTTTTTAACGAGCTTGAACTTTGTGAAAACATTGCTCGTAACTAGGTTTATTTTTTAACGAGCTTGAACTTTGTGGAAACTGTCTAGTCAATTTAACGTCTTAAATTGCTTTACATAAATTATCAATTTGGGTATCCTAAACTGATGAAGTGTGGTGCACTATATGTGCTTAGTTAACTTTTCTCTTACTTCGTTGTTTTATAATTTATGTTGTTTTTGGGGTTTTGTTCTTGTTGGTTTTCTAATGACTATGAGAAAGATAAAATAAAATGAAATAACCAAACAATGAGCTAATGACTATGAGACCCAGTATCCTTGCTGCTTCAGCAAAAGGACAAGATGATTCTATCATGTCATTAGTCATTAAAAGTCTATGTGCATCACTAATCTACAATCAACTTGAAAGCAATTTATGTACAGCTAATATACATAAGCATAACAAAATTAAATGCAAAATTAAATGACAACTATACAAGGCAGGGGCCCTCTACCACTTATGAAATCAAAGCAAAATTGAACATACTTGCATGAATTAAAATTGCATGAATGAAAAATCTAATCTATCAAACTTGAAAGTAATCAAATCAAATCAAAACAATATTTACAAAATGAAATCTACTCTACCTTACATTCTAATGTGCTCCATGGCATCTACTTCACATCTCCTTCCATGTTGAGAACATCAAAGCTTTATTCAATTTCTTCAAAAGTACAAAGTACAACAAAGTTCTCCAAAGCTTTCAAAAGCCATCAAGGAAGAACTACAATCTTAAGAACTAGGGACTAAAAGACTAAAAGGACTAACTAATGAAGGAGAGATATCTCCTATTTATACAAAAATATGAGAGCCATCTCATTAATGATAATCCATGAATTTCTCCCTCTACCTCTAGAGTCCTAATCAAAATAGGAACTGATAAGACACATGTCTTTTTAGAGTTACAATACAATTAGGAGATGTGACACATATCCTCATGATCCCATGATTCTTTCCACTTCAAATTCGAATTTGGCCTTAGAGTGTCACATAAGGGTCTTTTAGAAGCCTCCTTTCAACCTACACATGTCAACAATCTCAACCCATTGGTTAGGTATAAGCCTATGCACATTATTTCCTAATTTTTAACCACAAATTCACTTAAAAGGCTTAGAATTAATAAAGATTGGAAAACATAAATGTGGCCCAATGATAATGAAAGTGGGATGAATGTGGTGACATAGTAGTGAAATGGAGGTGAATGGAAGTGATATAATGGACATAATAGTGAAAGTGTAATGTAAATGAATGACATTTTCAAGACTCATCATAAACATTACTCGTGATAATAGTCAAATATGTTTGATTCACCATTAACACTATGTTCTCTTCACGGTTGTAATACGTGTTCAATTACTCCATCAAATTGATTAGAAATGTATATACATGTTTGAAAAATGAGTCTAAAAACCAATAGCTTACTTGAATTATGTGAGCAGTAACATAAAAGTAGTGTTTACCTCTCATTTTACCATTTCATTCAAATTTAGGATTGTTGGACACTCTACAGGTGTTTCTCCCCCTCGATTTTCATCAGCTGATTCCGATAGATTCTATGGATGATTTTCACCACCGTCTGGACCAGGTAGGAGCTAACCCTGAGCTCTTCAATTGCATTCTTTCCTTTTTTGATTATGAGCATGTTTTCATGCTTTTCTAAGCCTCTGGGGTTTGAACATTTCGTTCTCTCCGCATCGCACCTAGTACACATCGAAAAGTGCAATGCATACTAAGCTAGCCATTGGCCAGTCAGTATGCATCCCACCCAGTACATAGCTAGGGTGCGTTGGGTGCAAGGAGAAAAGTTTATGCACTAATTTTTGATGGAATTTTTGCCTGTTTTTGCCCAAATCAGGATCCTAATTCTTGTCTTGTTTTTTTTCAGGGATTCATCGAAGCAAGATGGTTGTTACATCGCGTGAACATGAGCATGAAGAGGAGGATATGATTTCCTTACATGATCCGGGTACGATAACTACATTGCGGAACTGTGGCTTGCTCAAGTTCTTCTGCATATCTAGCATGAGGCAACAAATCAACTTGTTGCAATATCTTCTCGATGCCCGGGATCCTACCAACCAAGTGTTCCAGATTAGAGGTAAATCTATCCCTTTGACTGTTGAGGATATCTAGTTCTTGACCGATTTATTGAGGTGTGGTACCCATCTCTCACTATTAGGTTCCGCCCGTGCGGGCGAATCCGTGAGGGATTACATTCATCGATATTGTAGAGATGGATCTCAGCCAAGCAGGGACGACAAGATCAGCATTAGAGATGTCACTAACCGATCCTTAAGGACTATCTTATTCACCTTTGCTAGATTAGATGGCAGCGCGGCTCTTCACTTGGCCAACAGGTCCTATATGTAGTATGCCTTGGAATGCCTTGAACCAAAGGTATTCAACTGGTTTGATGCAGTACTTCCGGCGATAAAAGAATAGCTTACCAAGGTGAAGAATGGAAGATCCAAGAACTTTGGTTATGGTTCTATTTTGAACACTTTCACCTTGGATAAGATCCACTTATGCAACCACAGTACATTTCACTTGGACTGCCAGCATCGACAGAGCCACGGATGCAGAGATGGGTTGACATTATGGCCAGACATGCTAGTAAATCACAGATTTCATTCTCTAATGCCTTCTTTGAGATGTCCAACCGTCAGCAGATTGTTTATGCCAAGTATCCATATGTCAGGATGGATTTCTGGGGTGACCCAGATTTGGTGCTATCGGTTGGTGAGCAGTGGGTTGTCATAGGTAAAAATCTCTGACCATATCTCTATTTATTTCTTTTATAATGTTCTTTTGTTTTTCAAATGTTATCAAGACTAATCAAACCCATGTATCTGTGCAGATATTGGACCAGTATGACCAACAGTGCGCCCGAGGGTAGCAGCTACTGCTCCAGCAGGAGAGAGTATAGGGAGGGCTTTCCTTCGCAATCTAGATGTAGCCAAGACCCTTGTAGTATTGCAGGATCAGATCAAGGGCCTCACCCTTGGTAATCCGAATGTGAGGACCGAAGAGTTACCTCTGAGATTACAGCGCCATACTACTGGTGTGCCGAGTCGATAGACTAGGCTCCTGTGTATGATCGCAAAGAGGTGACTTGTTATCACCATCACCATTAGTATAGGGTCCTTTCCTGCATTTTTGAGTTTTTGGGTCATGTGACCGATTTTGTCTTGGACATAGAACATTTTGTAAAAATTGTAAACAGTTATATATTTTTTTGATTTTTGAAGATTTATTTTGGTTAAGTTATATGATCATGATGTAAATGTTGATGAAATGCTTTTCTTTTATAAATGTTTCAAATGTCTATCTAACACATAATTTGCTAATGAATCAATTAATATGTTTAAGTTTCTAGAAATGTGTTGATATTGAATAGAATCAAACTGCCTTTCCAAAATCTTGACCCTTAGGAACATACAATAGATAGCTGGATTTCAAACGGAATAGATGCCAGTAAGCTGTAGGATGAGGAGTTGTGAGTCTAGCCTAACAACAAGTTGGCGTATGCCATGTGCGATGGCATGAAAGAGAAGTTCTCTCAATGCGCTATACTCAGCGATGTTGTTCATTGATCTACCAATACATACTCCTCTGAAACTCAATAAATCGCCCTTGAATCAAAAATGGCCCAGGCTGTAGAAGATAGGTTCTGCGTACTACGACTAGCTCTGTCGGCGTATCCAACAAATGATTCCAATAGATTCGACATCTGCAAAAAATGCAAAAGTGCATTACCTAAGCAAAACGATCACTCTTGGCGAAAACAAAAATGTAACAAAAGCATATGAAGAGATTACTGCACTTAGTCAAGCATAGTAACGCTTAAGGTACAACCTGTTTTGGGGTTGCGACAGTGGAATCCAAGCAAGTACTCCTATGTTGACAAGTTGGCCCTTGTAGTTTTTCAAGCAGTACAGAGATTTCGACACTATATTCTCTTTCACAAAACTACCATTTTGTCATATTGCAACCCTATGACTTACATTCTGTCGCGTTAGTTACTTGGGGGAAAATATTCAAAATGGATAGCCATTTTGTAAGAGTTTGATCTGGAATTCGTAAAATCCAAATCAAAGAAACCTCTGGTTTTCATGGAGTTACTATGCGACTTGCCATCATTGTCCAACGATTCAACATCCAAAGAATCAATTGTGGATGAATCTTTGTTTCTGATATCGTCAAGTGATCCATGGTAGGGAGATATAATCATCTATCTCCAAACCCAAAAATATAGGCTTAATGCCTCTCGCTCAGAACAACGATGTACTCAATACCAAGCAAAAGACTACATGATCATCGGTGATACACTTTATCATCACGGTATCGATACAGTTCCGTGAAGGCGCCTCACCCATGAGGAGGCCGAAAAAGTCCTAAATGATTGTTATTCAGGCACGTGTGGGGGACATCAATTTGGTTATGATATGGTGCAAAATATTTTATGAGCAAGTTACTTCTAGCAAAAAATGTTCAAAGATTGCATAATCGCAGTTAGAAGTTGCCATGCTTGTCAAATCTTCGACCGCAAAACTAGAATACCACCTGCACCTCTGCATCCAGTAGTTGTTGTTGGGTCATTCACCAAATGGGGCATAGATTTCATGACATGTAACCCCACCTTGGGTGGGGGGCATGGCTATATCATAGTCGTAGTTGACTATTTTACAAAATGGACCAAGTTGATGCCTACATTAAACAACAATGGTGAAACGGCTACTCTTTTCTTTTTCAATCATGTAGTCTCTAGATTTGGTGTTCCACAAGCTATAGTCATAGATCATGGATCACATTTCCACAATCACATGATGGTTGAATTGGTTGTCAAATTAGAACTATCCCATGACAATTATACTCCGTATTATCTGCAAGCTAACGGACAAGTTGAGGTGATCAACAAAGTCCTGAAGCGCATGCTACAAAGGATGATTGGAATCCATAAACAGAGTTGGCACCTAATCCTGTACTCAATCTTGTGGGAATTCCAAACATTACTAAGAAATGCAACTGGATTTACACCCTTTCAGTTGGTGTATGGCCTAGAAGCAGCCTTACCAGTTCAGTGCGAAATTTCATCTCTCAAGCTCGTAGTCAACCTTCTCCCCAGAACTTTAGAGGAAGAGGCTCGTTTCTTGGAATTAATCCAACTAGATGAAACTCGTCATGACACCACGTTGGCTAATGAAGCTCATAAGAAACAAGTCAAGGCGCAATTTGACAAGAATGTCAAACCTTGTGTCTTCTTAGAAGGTGACCTGGTCTTACTTTACGATTAGGAATCTGATAAATTGGGAGCAAGAAAGTTCCAATCATTGTTGATGGGCCCTTATATTGTTAAGCGAGTATTAGAAAAAGGAGCCTATGAGCTAGTAGATTATGATGGGATGTATCATTTAAGTTTCAACTTAAATAATAGACAAGATGTTCAATTTCATTGTCTTCTTGAACTAAAACCATTGCGGTGGCCGTATCTACTGTAGCTATATATACGTTAAAGTATTTTTGATAATCAGGAGTGTACATTAATGATGCTCTTATTATGGTTTCCTTCATAGCATCAAAGGAGGCTTGTACAACCTAGTCCCAGTTAAAGGGCACTTTGTTTTTTCAAAAGATGCGTATAACCTTTAGCAAGTTTGGCGTAATTTGGAATGAACCTCCACAGAAAGCTTGCTTTCCCTTGGAGTTTCTGAATTTGAAGCAAATTTGAAGGTGGAGGCATATCGATGATCACCTGAACCTTACATGGGTTGAGATGAATCCTATCCTTTGAAACCACAAAGCCAAGTAAATGACTAGAACCGACATGAAACATACACTTGTGTGGATTGAGTTGTATCTTGTAGTGTCGGCAACGTAGAAATATAGCTCTCAAATGTTGCAGATGATCAGTCCGCTTTCGCGAATGAGCTGGAAGATCATCGGGATATGGTTGAATAATGTTCTTGATGTCATGGAAGGCATAATTCATAGCCCTCTGAAAAGTTGCCCCTGCATCCTTTAAACCAAAAGGTAACTTGCAGTACGCAAATGTTCCCCACAGATATATAAATGCAGTCTTCCACTGGTCCTGTGGGCGGATATTAATTTGATTATACCCAGAAAATCCACCCATGAATGAAAAGATTTCTCATCCGACACATTCATCAATTATCTGGTTGATTAAGGGTGTAGGGTATTTGTCCTATGGACAAGCTTGATTTACATCCCTGTAATCAACACACACTCTAATCGTTCCTTTTTTTTCATCATAGTAACACTATTCGATACCAAATCAGTTGGAGGAACCGAGTAAATGAAACCAGCATGTAAAACTTTTTCAACTTCTGCCTTGATGGTAGCGGCTTTCTTCAGGTGCAACTGTTGAAGCCGTTGTCGTACTGGTTTGACATTTGGATACATCTTGATTTCGTGTTCAACTATACTCAAGCCAATGCCTAGCATTTCTTCATACGACCATGCAAAGACATCTTTGAACTCATGAAAGAGAGCGTAATATACTTCCAGATCTGAATAAAAACAAGATTTGCCGACATGAATATTCTCTACTACATCTGGTTTGGTCGAGATATTTATGGCGATAGTTTCTTCAATATTGGACAGATTTCGTTCGGAATCCACCATATTTACAGTATTTGATAGAAAATCAAAAACTGAAGGGCGATTAAGGTCATTGGAACAATCTTTGTGGTAATACGGAAGATGGAAACAATGGTGGTAGTCTTCCCATGGTGCCTCTCCTATCATCATTGATTGAATGATTCCTTCGCCTATAGAATGTACATGCGACCAAGGATTTGAAGAGGTACCATATTCTTTAGACCTATCTATCCAAACACTCAATGAGCATTGATTTGAGTTTGCCACCCAGGCCAATAAAATTGATTGCTACAATATTGCTATTGGGATTGGAGGCAATACTTGGCAATGATCCATGCTAACATCATGTCTGGAAATCTTTTGAAACTTTATAGATATAAAAGATACAATGTTGCAGGTTTCCACCGTGGCCACTTCTGCTAGATTACTTGGAGGCGGCAGGGCAAAAGTACCCATTAAGGTAGGGTCTTTTAGGAGGCCTACTCCGATATTTTGAAGTGATTGAGAGCTTTCATGGATCACTGGAATGCTTCCCATAACTTGTGAACTGTTGGGGAGGAAGGTTTTTTGATCAATGATTATAATTCCTCCTTGAAGAGGAAATGCAATCTTTCTAAGATATGTTCACACAACTGCAACCATAGCATAAATCCAGGGCTTTCCGAGTATGATATTGTAATCAAGGTTTCCATCGATAACTTCGACGTCAATTTCTACTGTCTTGCCCCCCAGTTCAACTTGCAAGTTACTTAATATCCCGTACGAGGTGTATGTTCATCCAATGAATGCCTTTAATGTCATTGAAGATCTCAATAGGGGTGGTGAGCCTAAAGTTTTCCAGTAACTCATTGACATAATGCATGTAGATGTCCCCTCATCAATAATTGTTCGATGAACAGTTTTGTTGAGGGCTTTCACTTGGATGAGGAAAGGGAGTTGAGCTGGTAACTGAGGTTCATATCCCTTATGATTAAAGGCCACAAGATTGGAATTTGCTCGGTCAATCCCACCTATTGCTGATAATAGAGCCTGCTTTTGGGAGGGGCAATTTTGGAGTACTTCAAGTGCCGACATAGCGGATGGTGATTGGGCCAGATCCTCAACTATATTATAATCATGTGCTACTCTGGCACAAGGATTAAATGTCGATTTGTGTACTACTCCCTTTGGAAGCTTTATTGTTATCTCAGGAATGATGGGTGGCACAACTTCGGTCGAAGTTGTTGTCAAACTACTAGGTTGACCAGTAGCCTTGTTGTTCGACAGCTTTGGATTCCTGTAATCTTTATTCCCTATCAATATCAAAGCATCATTTTACTATTTCAAAATGGACAACCTAAGCACTTGGGATGGGGAAGCATTGTCGCTAGCAACCAAATTGGTTTATGGGTTTTTGAATAGGTCGGTCAATACATCCAATGGTCTTCATCACATATGTGACATGGCCGACTAGGTTTATTTTGCCCAGAACGGTTTTTAAAAGAAGTTTTAGGAGACAAATCATCCTGTTTCTTCTTTTTTCTTTTCCCTTTCTTCTTGCCCCTTGGTTGCTTTGGTTCTTTGCCTTTGTCGGTCGACATGGCATTAACCTTCAAGGCAGGAAGTTTGTCATTTTCCTTTTTACTGGATACTGCAAGGGCTTTGCCAGAAGAGGCCTTCATAGTTTGCATACTGGAGGTACAAATCACGCTATCACCAGCATGAGAGTCCCTGTTCGATTTAGGAGGAGGGGGAACAGAAAAACCCGGTCGGGGAGCATCAAGAATTTTGTTGTAGAGCGTGCCAAACTGAGTATAGATCAAGTCTAGATATTGTGCATGAGCAATGACTTACTCTTTAGTGGCAACTCCTCCCTTGACCACATCTTCCGTAATAGAAGGTAACAATGACTTAATAAACCATTCAACTAACAACTGATCAGGAACATATGTCTTTACCATTCTATGACGACGTCGCCACTCATGAATATGGTCAGATATGTGAGTGGCTGTCATCTGCTTAAAATTGGTAAGAAGCTCTGTTCCTGTTCTGTACCTTATGGGTAACTGAAAATGGGTTAAAAAGGTGGTGGCAAGGGTGCTAAAGTTATCAAATGAAGCCCTAGGGAATTCGATGTACCATTTTGTTGTTGGGCTAGTTAACGTTTGCTGAAAAAGGAAAAGCCTAATTGAATCATCGTTGAGAGTGTTGGATGAACACCATAGATGAAAGATCATCGCATGATTCGAAGGATCTTCACCCAGATTTCCATTGAATTTAGGAATATCTAATAGAAGTTGATGAGGAATCACCGGACACCATGGGGCATAAGCAATTGGATCATTTGTTAACTGATTCAGATCTAGTAATTCTAAAGTTGCTACGAAAGGCAACTGTTGATTCAGGTTTGGCGAAGCATACCTAGAATAAGATGGGATCGCCTAAGCCATGGGTCTTTGCATACCAGCATAATGTATATTTGATGCTAATAATTTTGATAAGGTTGATGGGCGTAACCATTATAATATGATTGTTGGTAACTGTTTTGAATATACGGCTACCCATTACCTACAAATATTTGTTTCTCAGGTCCTCGATAACTTGCTGGAATTGCAATTGTTGACATTGTAGCGGCCATGGCTACGAGACCATTTGCTATTGTCCAATACTGGTTGTTTGACCAAGATGAGGGGTTATAGTACCTGTTTGACCTGAGTTGCTTTAGTTAAGGAGCCACTAATCGGTGGTTGTGATTGAGTCGTGGAGACAAGAGGCTATTGTATTACGACCTGAGAAACTGGAGGTTGACATACAACAGGAAACACTTGTACTTGCGAAACTGTCATAATAGCCAGTGTAGTGGGAATGTTCGACACAGGTTGATTTTGTTGTATTGAATATACAACTCTTGGTTTTTGAGGCAGTATTGATACTGAACCACTGGATGCAATTCCATCTTGACCCGAATTCTATTGTGAACTCTCATATGCTTGTTCTCCTAGAAGGAACAATGAAAAGGCATATTGCCCCCTATATGGCGGCAATCCAGTGTTCAAAGGGAAAATTGGCCTTTGGAGACTGGACTACCCAAATTGATACTATTATGAAGGATCAATTTACTGAGACTCAACATAAGAAATTCTAGATAAGGTTCCGGATGAACAAATAGGAATAGACCATACTGTCGAAACAACCCTTAAGTGGACTCCATCTAGTGGTTGAGAACTAGTGGGACAGATGGTACACCAACAAATATTGTCAGAGTGGTGGCAGGAGGTTCTTCTATTGCTGTATCAGATGACATAGTCCTGGATGTCGATGGTTATTCAGACATATCGAGTCTATCCAAAAGATTTGATAGCGATTCTACAAGAACTTGCGATGAAGGGTGACTAACTTCTATAGTCGAAGGACATAGGTGGATCCCAGTTCCAAAATGCAATGGAGTAATGGATGGAAGATCCTCCACAATCTATTCTATAGCAATCAATTTAGGTGGAAGAGGTAGACCGTCAGGTCTGTAAAATATTTCTGGTGTCGAAGAAGGTATAGACTCTGCAGTGATAGATGCTATAGGGGTGACACCTTCCGAATCAGCCCCAGATGGAGCTGGTTCAGGAATAGAAGTGTTTACTGTTACACTACGATCAGTTCTAGTGTCCTCCTGTAACTGCGGAACTTCTTCTGTAGAGGCAAGGATACCTGAAATAGTTGGAGTAAATGGAGTCTCTTAGGATGTTGAAACACAAGATTCAAATAAACTAGGGGACTTTGACCCAGTTAAATGAGATCACTTGGCCCAGAATGGTTTCGTTTCTAGAGTCAAAGATGGTTGAGTCATTAGTCTCTGCGAATGACGTGGTTTTGATTGACTTTCTTCCACGATTGTGGATTTCTTGATGAACTCAAAATAAAAAGGGAAAAATGTTATTCCGAATTAAATGAATTTTATGACGCTTTGACACAACTTGATTTTTCAATTTTAAAGAGTCGAGAAAAAGCTAAAGATGACTCTAGTCTTCTTCGATTTTTAATAAGCCCGAAGTGACAAGTGTTCAGATGGACCTTTTCTTTTAAGGAGTCTGAAAAGGAACGAAAGTGACTACTTTGGAAATCTAGACAGAGGGATTACCAAACCAATTAAAAAAATGTAGAATAATTTTTACATACGACAGTCAATCTTCCTTAATGTTGTGATCAATGCATTGCAATCGATACGGTGGCAGACACGGCTTCCTAAGGATAAAGGATATAGCCTACTGTGGTCTCCCAATATATACTCGATGGTACATTGGAGCACAAGTCCCTACTGGCACTTGTCGTATCAAAGAGGAGGAAAGACCCAACGTATGATGAAAATGATAGTTACTAGGCTTTACGATGCTGCAATACATCTCTAACCTAGACTTCTAGATGTTGTGTGTTAGGTTCCAAAGCATTTTTATGTTCATTGAAGCTTATTTTACAGTTGATCTTTCTTAAGAAGTTTTCCTTTAAGGTTCACCACATTATGTAGATATACAATTCCTAAATATGCAATCTAAGATGATAACCAGTCGTTTACTTTCTTTTTGCAATGAAAATCCTAGCTATTAAGGAAAGAGAAGTAGAATTCTTTCAACATAGAGTAGAGAGCACACACTAAGATACACTGTCCTAAATCAATTTCCGCATGCAGTCTAGATGCAAATGCACATGCATGAATTTGTTTTTCAGTTTCCTTAATGTGAGAATGACAAAAAGAAAACTAAGTATAGATCTGAACTATCTTTCCTCAAAGTGACACTTTAGCAATTTCTTTTCAAAAATGAAAAAAATATTTAGATGACACTTTCAATTTCAACTTGAAAACTACTTTCGACACTTCAAAGAATTGATGATACAAATCAAATACAATGGAAAAAGTGTAATCGACTATCTAAAAGAAGAAGACTTTATGACACTCATTTCTTTGACTGAAAATGACACTCGCGACACTTTCAAATCAAAAGACGACAGTTCGATTAAGCTACTGTTGGTGAAGGAGAACTATAAATGATGAAAAATACATAAAAACAATTCAAAATTCCTTATCAATGGAGGCTGAATAGTGCAAAGGAAGAGATTTTCAATAGTGATATACTGATCATAGACAACAAAACTACTTAATAAAGTTGAATACAGTGAAGAAAAAACCAAAATCTGGAGGCAGAAACAGTCTCGCTCAATCCTCACACCTATAACACAGGGAAATAGGGATGCATCTCACTTGCAACACATGGGAGGTGCAATGCATCCAGGTTGCCAATGAGAGATAGTGTGATGGTCTAGGGATGAGACTGAGCTTGATTTTTTCTCACAGTTTGCAGCTAAGTTCAGGGGTTTAGGCTGAGCTAATGATAGACAGTAAACACAAAGTATAGGGGCTGATATAATGAGGTTATTTGAGCTACCACCGTGGCACTTAGGATGTTTGCAAGTGGGACGTTTAGTTCATAAACTAACCCAGAGATTGACTAAAGCAGTGTTGATCTACTTTGCAGTTGCATAGCAAAAGCAGTTCGAAGGCTAGTTGGCTTAACTTGAGGCTCCATGTGTAGTTTAGAAAGAAAACAACAATGACTAACAATCAAACTATTCACTCCCCAGTGGAGTCACCGTTTTGTTATCGGGAAAGCCAATGTCCATTTAGAGCTGCTAGTCCCACTAATATGGGTAGCTATCTTAGAAATAGACAAACTAAAGTTACTTTTGTCTTCCTTTATGAGAGATAGATGAGAGAGAAGTATAGAGTACCAACCTTAGTCTTTCGCTTAGCTCCTTCCTTGTTTCCCCCCCCTTTGACAGAGCTTTTCCACTCTTTCCTCATTGGTCCCGCTTCACAGAACACCTGTAGAGTCAAAGCAGCATAATGCAATCAAAGCATAGAGATCTATAACCTTAAACAATATAGGATCAGATGTATATTTACCATACAAATGCATACACCAATACAAGATTCAGAAATATACAAGAATATGAAGGAAAACTGAAATAGCTTTATTGATAAAAGTAGTAGAAGAGAGGATTACAACCCATTGGTTTGGCCCAGTGCCATCCTCCCAGCATGAAAGCCCTCTTCACCTCATTTAAAGCTAGGTCACCCAACACTATGATGTTTCATAGAGAAACCAACAACACTTCCTTACAAAATATAAAATTCTAGCCTCTAAATCTCTAGGATGAGGGTTCCATATATATATATAGTTGTAGGTGGGTGAGTCAGCTTTTGGGATTTTGATTAGTGTCATTTCTCTGATAGTTCTTGGTTCCACTTGGAGATTTCATGATCTCTTACTCATCCTTGGGCGAATTCAGAGAGGCAAGTGTCAAATGAGCAATTTCTAGAAGATTCTCTAGGTTTCCACCTAGCAAGTTGCCTTTGTCATTTGTCTGCTCTGACTCATCATACCCTACAAAAGGGTTTTTGAGTATGCATCACACCCTCTATGTGTAATAGGTGATATGCATTGCACCCTCAGCATAGATCAGTCTGTATGGTCCAGCGTTGACAGTGCTGAGCAGTTTTTCAGGGAGAACTTCTGGGAAATGATGTAATCAGTTGACCTTGTTCCTTTAGGGTATGAAACAACACTTTTAGGGGCTTAGAAGCCCTTAGTTTATGGACATATGTGATTTGGGTTGTAGTTCCCAAATACCTCTATAACAGTTATGCCTCGATATCCTGGATGAGGAGGAAGAAGAAGTCAGTCACTTTCAACACCACTAAGGTAGACTACATTGCTACGAGTATGGCCTCCTATGAGGCTGTCTAACTAAGGAAACTTTTCAGTGGGATATTTGGACATACATTGGATACTACCACGATCCTTTGCAACAACTAGAGTAGGATTCATTTATCTGACAATCCTGTACTTCATGATTGCTCTAAGCACATCAATATCAAGTATCACTTTATCATAGATATGGTACAACGAGGAGAAATAAGGTTCCATCATATTGATATAGAAGGGCAAGTTTCAGACATTCTGACGAAGCCCTTGGGAAAGGTCAAATTCTTGACCTTTCGAGAAAGACTAGGAGTCGTTGAGAGACCCGGGTCCCGTATGATATATACATTGAGCTCTAGGAGCTCCAGGGGGCTTGCGGTAATTCTTGGAGTGACGAGTAACCATAGGATGAGTCACCATCCCCTAGTGGTGCGATGTGTACTGGGTGAATACTTCAACCTATCCATGTGATACCCCTTGATGACTTGTAGGCAAGATGAGTGGGTCATCCTTTTCATATAGAGGCATTCTACCCATGCAGTCTAGGACTCATGGGAAGTACCTCTCATTTGGCCAACAAGTAGGGAATTGAGGATATGGACCATAGTAGTACTGATCGATGCATCATGTATCTACCGTAATCCCTATGCTAGGATGACATTGATCTGGGATCAATTGGAATTGAGTTTGGGTCAATAAGAGTGATATAAATGACTCTCTTTTGGAATTGATCTAGGATCAGTAAGAGCATTATTGAGCACTCTCTTTTATCCAGGACTGACGTCGATTCATTAGAGGATGGTATGATACATCCTTGATCATTTTTTCATCTTCATAGTTCAGCAAAGCAGAGCCGAGCATTGCAGGGCAATGCATTTGATGGCAGAGATAGTACTAACAAATAGATGGATTAGCCGATGGAGTTCTCCCTAGGAGAGATTCAGTGTTAAAATTGGCAACTAGGGCCAAACTCCATGTAGGTCATATTATCTATGGAAGATGATATTTTTCTTGGATTCCTCTCATCGAGAGGTGTAGGGTTCATCTAATGATCATTCGGTTTTGACATGCATTCATGGAGATATTAATTTATTTGTATTTCTTGATAATTTCTCAAGGTCAGCCAATAAGATAAAGTTTGTGGGACACACCTAGCTTAACCTCAACATTCCATATAAAGGAAGGAGACATTGTGCCTCATTCACCATCACTCATCTCTTCATCTTCTCTCTCCTAATCTTATTGGGTTAGCATAGGATTAGCTTCTCTAAGACGTGCTAGGAGGAGGATGAATTTTCTATTTTAGGGAAGCATTAACTTTTCTGGGCTTCATTGACCAAGGTGCAGGGCTACTGGAGAATGCATTGATGAAACGTTGACCATATCTGATCTGCGCATTGCTATTTGGGTGTTACATTGACTAGTGTTGACCAAAACATTGACCAATATTTACTGGTTAAGGCATATTGCAAACTATTGATATGTTAGTTGTTGTTTTGACCATTGACCGAGGGATTTTTTGGGTTGCTGATGTATTTTGTTGAAGACCGATTTCTTCAAGGTTGACTTGAGGTCAAATTAGATCCATTTGACTAACTTCAACTTTGTTGGTTGCTATTATAGATATTAAATCATATATTTTTGATATTGTACTATCTCTCTCTTTGCTGAATTATTGAAGAATATAGAAGAATTGATCAAAGGGTTTCCCCACATTGGGGTTTTTCCGTGGTTAGCCACCACATCTAGTGTCTCTTGTCTTGGCTTGTCTTCTGTGGATTTATTTTTGTTCTATAAGCATTTTACTTTATGTTAATGTCATTTCTAAATTGTGAATTGACATTGGACTAAAAGGGAAAAATTGAAGTAGTTTGCTCTAAGCATAGAACATACATAATTTAAGAAAGTTGGATATAGTTCCTTGACATAGGCTATGAGAGGAACATATATTTTTAAACTTGTGGATTTTATTTCATGCATCATGGATCTTCTTTCTGATGATAAGGTAATAGGGTCATCCTTTTTCAACTCAAGATCGCAAAATTTAATCATCAATTGAAAAACCTCAAGTTCAAAGTGTGAGTCATATAATTCCTTCAACTTATTTAAGGCTTCAAAATCATTTTAAAATTGAGAAATATGATGACTTACCTCTTCATTTAATAATGATACAATCAAGGAAGAAGCCTTGCTATTCTTGTTTTCCCAAATGGAAAGTTCCTTGTCTAAAGTAGGTTTTTCAAATGTAATGTCTCCTTCTCCTTCTCAAACTCCTTTCCACAAATCATTAAAAATTAAGTTGTTCTTTATTTTTCTAGACAAATCATGGTAGTTCTCTTTTCCAATGAGAACTACTCCCACTATGGAGATGAATGAATGCATCATAAAATTTGATTTGGCCTTAAAATAGTTGCAAAAACATTGATGTCTTTGCTGATGTATATATAACTTCCTCTTCAAAAAATCATCAAATAATCAAGTGGGCTCTCAATATTAACCAATGCATATATATCAAGCCATATATATGAATGAAAAATTACTAACCAAATACACTAAACAATATGTATGTTATCACATACCACACGTGGTCTTCAAAATAAAATCTCAACTCAAATATACTAATACCAATTCAACCAACAAATTTTAATGCACATAATTCAGTGCACAAATTTCATATCACATGATTTTCCCATATAACATAAGGCCTTCAAAAAAGGGCTCAACTCACATATACCTATTCAATTCTTAA
Source organism: Pinus taeda (assembly GCA_000404065.3). NCBI lineage: Eukaryota > Viridiplantae > Streptophyta > Pinopsida > Pinales > Pinaceae > Pinus > Pinus taeda. Next base: position 117,682 of record APFE031161397.1, on the reverse strand, counting down.
ATTTTATGGATAATATCATGCATTACATATACCAATTCACCAACGCATAGTTTATATTATTCATTGATTTCAATACATCCATTAAAAATAACCCACCAACGCATATGCAAGTCAACTTTTCCATACATTCAACACTGGTAATAAGGTAGTATTCAATTCAATCCACCACCATCAAAAAAATCAACTCGTAGCATAATGGAATAGTCCCAACACATATTTAGTATAAAGTAGCAATATATGCACCATTCAACAACTTCCAAAATTGATGAAGGTTTGAGTGTATGAAAAACTATGCCCAATGCATGCTAGGATTGCCTCAACGATTGTTTGCAAGTCAACTTCATAAGTTAGCATCACGACAGGCATACACAAGCGCACATGGGTTTTGACAAGATTTTGAACCACCATTGAATTCAACAAACTGAATGCAGAGATTCAAAACATACCATCGTTAATGCATATTATGGAATTAACTCACAGATACATGGAACACATAGGGATAGAGTATAGTGGCAGGAAAATAGGAGTTATATAGTAGAAAAACTAATTTTGGGAACTATCTCTTATGCCATGTTAGGCCATGATTAACTCGAAGAATGATTTTTCTATTTTACATTAAGAGAAAGCCTGGACATATACAAGGAGAGGGAGACTATTGTGTTTCATTTACCAATATTTTTTCATCTGCCAACTTATTTTATTTTTATATTTTAAATATTTACATAGGTTTTCCTAATATCAAAGATCAGGGGTCAAAAACAAGCTTCCTCTTTCTCCTTACTTGTTACCTCTAGCTCCAATTCTAATTTCGATAAGTGGAACTTGCAAATCATCCAAAACAAGCAAGACAGCTAAGTATACAAAATAGCATATACAAACAACTCTAAATAAGAAGTTCAGGATTCACATTCTACATATGCATGAACAAGGCATAATGTATAGGAGAAACAATGCAGTTTGTATTAATAATGACAGGAAATGATTACAACTCTTGTTGACCTTGACTTTATGAATCTCTCACTGTTATTTTGTCCTTGCTTTTCCATAATGGTAAGCCTTCAATCACACCTAAAGCACATGAATGGATTATGGACATCTAAAGACAAATGAGAATCAAAAGGGCATAATCATTGTCTCCAAAAGGCAACCCAAACTCTATGGCAAGTGTTACATTTATAGGGTAAATGAGGTGATGTTGGATTTATCATTCGAAGGCTTAGATCCACATTAGAGGGAGGTAAGTTCTAGGAGATAAGAGATAAGACCTCAATAGTATGAGTTTGAGATTTGATCCAATAATAAATAGTTAAAACCACTCCTAAAGCTTCTAGAGAGAGAGTCATCGAAATTAATTTGTACTTTTCCCCATTTCCAGGTCCTCATGAGACTTTCTATAAGAAAAACATTCACTGGTCGGTGAAAGTTCCATGTGTGCAATTTGTGCCATGACAATTTGTCAAGAAAGTAAGTGTGATGGGGTCTTAAATTAGGTTTCTCAACTAATGTAATCTAGGATTCTTATAATTTCTGTAGAGAGAATGCTTTTGGCTTTTTAAGGAATGATTATAAGGTGTAAATGGATTATGATAGATCCAGGTTCAAGTCCATTTGTTTGGATGCAACAATATGAACTATAATAGATTCCCCCCCTAAAGTAAAGAGTTGGAAGTTATGTCTAAGGGCTGAAGTTCTTTTGGCATGTGAAAATTTTGGATGAAGAATTGATTGGTTGAGATCACCAATTAGTTGTTTGTTATGCAACCAACTCACAAAATAGAAGAAAATATAGATTAATGACTTGAGAAATAACCTCTTTGAGTGGGAAGCCTCCTTTACATCACATAAATGAATAATTCTTGGATGATGCAAATTATAAGACCTCCTTTGTATATGTAGGAGTCTAAGGGGTCACAAATCATCAAATCTTACATAACAATAATAATGTAAGGGCACAACAATACAATAGTGGGCTTGTATGGGGCACAACATTAATAACATGGGGAATACATGGGAACAACAACAATAATAGGGGCTACACTAACAATAATAATAATGTAATACACTAGTATTATAGGGACCTAACATGCCACTCTCCTTCAAAAAGGTGTTTTCCTGAACGCTTGAGTAGTTCTGAATGCTTCTGTATAAAATTATCATCCTCCCATGTGGAATCTTCAATAAGTAAGTTGTTCCACTTAATGAGATACTTTGAAATTAATTGGTTCTATAGTTGTCGGGTTCTTATTTTCGTGACTCCATCAGGAAAGATAATCAAATCTCATACCAAATGTTATGCAACGAACTCATAAAATAAAACAAAACATAGATGAATGACTTGAGAAATAGCCTCTTCAAGGGGGAAACCTCCTTTACATCACATAAATGAACAATTATTATATGATACAAATGATAAGACCTCCTTGGTATATATAGGAGTCTAAAGGGTTATAATATAATCAGAGCCTACATAACAATAATAATGTAAGTGCAAAATAATAGAAACATGGGGGATAAATTGGCACAAAAATAACCATAGGGGCTACACTAACAATAAAAATAAAGGGAATACACTATTATTATAAGGACCTAACACTATTATAATACATTATCATCGTGGTATCATTGGTGAGGGATGCATACCCATACTTAGAATATAATCCATTTTACATGTACACTGATCAAAGTCGCATCGACTGATTACACATTGTGGACCCATGATTGGATCACTCTTTGTATGATCATAGCCATCGTAAATTATATATATTGTATGAATCCTAACATTATATCCTGGATGGATGAAACTTGATCCAGAGTCTTCTACCTCATCACTTGATAATACTAGTCTAACCATGCGAATAGATGTGTTGGAGTCAAACATGGTAGACAACATATGATTACTAGCCAGTGATGAGAGCCATTAATATATGTGAGAGGAACCACCGATAATGATAATGGCCCTCAAGGTACTAAAGTGTAATCTATGAGGTGTGAATAAATTAGATGAATTTGAACACCGCACAAAATCTTTCAGTTGAAGGCCAATGATGAGAAACTGACACAAAAAATAAGGAGACTTTGCATTTAGGTATGCAAGTTACAAGGCCTTGAAGGGATTTTCTAGTCAAGTTCCTAGATAATGTGTTGATGTTGATAGGAAGTGACATGTCACATGATGGCCTTAATGTATCCCCGTCAACAACATGAAACCAATATCAATATTTGATATAGAATATGATGATTTAGAGTTGATTTAGGGGTGACAAACATGAAAGAAGGCTTAAGGTATTGTACTAGATGTCAACTAAGGATGGACTTCTCTTGAAGATATCAACAACACTTCTATGGAATTTATAGACATGAGTCAAAAAACCATTACGAAGAATTATGATAAGGTATAATAAAGGAGGAGGCAAATCACGGAGGTGAAAGAGTGTCATGTTCAAGAATAACTTACTACCAAAAATTAGGTTTTATGCCATGTTTCCCCAATTTCCCCAGCATTTCTGGCAAATATCTCTTTCATTTTTTGAATAGCTAGAGGAGGATAACATATTCTTGACCTATAATTTCATCCATCAAATGAATCCTTCTAAGCATTTTTAACAAACCTTGAGAAGGAGGGTTTGGTCTCGTCATGTTTGATGAGTCCTACGTTTTTTATATTTTTACAAGTATAGTGAAGTTGTAACTAGACTTCTTTTACATATTTAGAGAGTTTGAAAAATAGGCAAAAATAAAACTCTGAAAGGTTCCTTTTCATAAAGTTAATCCCTTGGGCCTGAAAAGGCATAAAAAAAATACCTAAGAGAACCTTTTATCTATGTTTTACTAAAGTATTCCTTCTTCGTAATAGTCTATCTATTCTAAAAAAGGGTTAAACTTACACTGTGAAGATGTCATTTCATTTACTTTAGTGAGTTTGAATAGGCAGGTGCTCGACAATATTTTCATGTTTTGGGAGTCTGAAAAGAGCTTAAATAGGACTCCTCCTAGAGGAGCGAGTGGTATAAAGGGTAGAAAATAGTTCCAGGCATGATGGAACCACTCAAAACATGTAGAGGTCATGAGGCGGGCTAATAAGACCACTCATCACAATATTTCCTTGGGAAAGGGTAAAACACCAATTGAAAGTGAATGATTGACCAAGAAAATGGTGATGACAGAGTGAGAAAACAAAGGCTTGTATTGCATAAACATGATGATAAAAAGTGGCAATCATGAGGGATAAAGTGTGGAATCATTCTAGGGTAAAGCCAAAAACATGACAAAAAAGAGGACAAGGAGCTTAGAGTTTGGGTCATGGAAGGTCAGAAGGAGGGATTCTAAAAAGTTAATAAAAATGGCTATATGGATAGCAAGAGCAAAAAAAGGTTATATACTAAATCATCCATGATCAGGTAGGCACAATGATGGTGAAGCAAGACTAAGCTCAGAGTAGGTTTCATTTTTTACACAAGCTTGTAACAAAGAAAAATCTATGCTTAAGAGTGGTTTCATTTTAAAAAAATCTTGAAATAGAGAAAAATTATGCTTGAGATAAATACATTTCCCCCAGTATAAGGGTATAGGTATAGCCCACCCCCCCGCCCCATCTTCATTTCATCCGCAAACTCTTCACATGGACTCATTTACACCACTAGTTACTAAGAGTAATATGATCGACATGAATCAAGGAAGAGGATCATGTGATATGACCAGATGAAATGAAGATGACAGAGAAAAACAACTAAAGGTTTGTTTCATTTGTATGCAATTTTGAAACATAGAAGAAACCATGCCCATAGTGACCTGTTTCATTTTTTTACAAGATCGACAAAGTAAAAGAAATATGCTCATGTTTCTATTTACCTTGATCATGATCCCCAAGAGGCCATGAATTTCAAGAGGTTTTCGTCATATGGAAGAAGAATTTTCTAGAACGAATGTTGGGTATGAATGTTAGGTTCCAATGCTCCCAGTAAGATATCTACTATCATCTAGTGGATCTATTGTAAAAGAGGTCGAGCAAATAGTAAGAGGCTCCTTTTCATTAGTAGGTGCAAGAGTGGAATAGGTTTCCAAATAATTAACCTGTTGCGAGAAGGATACCACTTTAATATTAGGAATGTTTAGGGAACCTGGATGGTTGGAAGAAAAATCAATACCCACGAATGAATGTTGGTCAATAGCCACAATTTTTCCATCATGCAAGAAAGATATCACTTGAGAGAGTGTCGACACGACAATATTCATGGGATGAGCATAGTGCCACCCAAGGACAAAATTGAAATCCAAAGGGCCTTGTTCAATCGTAACATCAATACAAATAGGTTTTCCTTATAAGGTAATAGCAAGTTGAGGAATGGTCCATAAAGGTTCAGTCATTCTTCTATTAAAACAAAAAATATTTTGAGTAACACACACGAGGTGAGGGGGATGTAAATCTTACTAAGAAGTCGAAGATAGAATGCTAAGAGAATTGCCTTCATCTATAACAATGTGATATATGTTCTTATCCCAAGCCTTCACCATGATTTGTAAGGGCGTGTAAGAAGGGAGACGAGGCTATGTCAGTTGATTCTAATTAAAGGAAATGACCTCGTTACTTGGAGGGGGTTTCATAAAAAAGGGAGAAATACCCCCTTGTTGAGTGGGATCTGAAGAAACAAGAAGAACTTGAGAAATATAAAATTTAGTCTTTAAGGGGAGAGTATGATTGACTTCATATGGAATCGATTTGAACACTTTCTCAACCACTGGTTGGTTGGAAACAGACTCATGGGATTCACATTTAGGGAGAGTGAGATTGAATGAAGATGGAACCAAATCAGTCACTTCATCAAGTAATGGAGGATTGGGGGAAGGCTTACAATAACTAGTTAGAAATTGTTGTTGATAAATAGTAAGGTTTTTCAACAATTTTGAGGCTTAATCAATATAAGGGAAAAGGTTTGTTTGAGGACTCCCTTAACATAACCCGCAAGGAAACCTAACTTTACCCTTTTTCTTTGGAACCTTATTATCGCTAATTGATGGCTTGTCACGAGCATGATCTTTAGAGGTTTATGACAAGAATTAATGTCAGAATATGGACCACACTTCTAATCCTTGGGGAAAATTAGGCCAAACTCTAAGAAGGAGGTCACACTTACAAATACTGCAAGAAAATTTGATTTTACAGGGCTTATTGGAAATATGATTAACACTAGATACATTCATAACAATGGTTGTTGGGTTTCCACTTTGCTTATTTTACGTCTTGGTTACTAGGATCAAGACTTTCACTAGGAAAAGAAGAAGAAAGGAAAAAGAGAGAATGGATGCAAAATGAAAAGGTTCAACTTGAGGTTGGTGTTGTTTAGATGGAGGTCTTGGTTGTGAAGTAATTTGGAAACTCAAAACCAAGGAGGTTGAAAAAACCATAATGGTAAATCTATCGTGAATCCAAGAAGTGAAAAAGTAGCCATGTAAGGGGCACCAATATTTCCAAAAGAAGAGAAGGGCTAGCATTCTTGTAAGAGGGATTTCCTTGATTGGTAGACCACTGAACCATTGGAATCAAACATAGGCTAATGTCTACTAAGGGATAAAATGTGAGTTAATTAATTGATTTTGAAAAATAAAGACATAAATAAAAATAAAAAAGGGATAAATATGTGTATAAGGATTAGCAAGTGTTGGGTCCTTCATTTTTGAAGGAATAGAAGTTGTTGAGGACATTTTGGATAAAGTTGTTGGAAGAAGAGCATAGTAAAATCAAAGTGGCAATGGAATATTTGTTTTGGGACTTGTGCAACAAAAAATAAGGGTGTGCATCGTAGAAGGTAGAAATGATTTTGATACAGTCAACAAGAAACCAAGGTAATGGCTCCAGGTTTTGGAAAAATATAGATCAAGCGAGTGAGGGATCGAAGACCAAATCAAGTGAGCATGACTATAAAAGAGGATGCAAAGGAAAGACAAACAATTTTATAGGGATTTTCAAAATTTTGGACTACATTGCAAAGTTTAGAGAGCACTACAAAGTTTGGAGGGTGTCGTAATGTTTCAAATTTGAAGTTGTGACCAAGAAAGACTACTTATAAGAAGATATTATTGAAGAAAGTGTAACCAGTTTCATCTACATGGCATTGTAATAATGGATTTTGTAAAATGAATTTATTATTCCTTGTTGTATGGGTTTCATGAGCAAGAGGTCTATTTATTTAGTGACTCTCATTGAGAGCCTTAGGATGTCAAAAAGTCAAATGTCATGGGTTGAAACAACTCTCCAAGACAAGCAAAATCCTCCAAAACAAGCATAAGAAGAATTCTCCAAGCTAAACGATGAAGAGGAACACTATGTCAGCTTCAATACCTATATAACTATCATGTCGATTCATAAAAGGTGACACATCGGTTTAGTGGAAATGTTGGTTATTTATGGAGACATAACAACTACAAATAGGCGTGTAGGGTCACCACAAAAGCTCAAAAATATCGAACTTATTTGCAAAACAATGTAAACTTTGAAATGAGAACTATAAACTCAAAACGGGAACTCTAGCCTAAAAATCCAAAAAACACATGAAAAGCAATGATAAAAACAAAAAGTGTTGATGCTCGAATAAACTTTTTTTTTCTAGGGTAAATTTTGAACATGTTTTAAAAATGGGAGTGAAAACCAGTGTTTTATGCAAAAATTGTACAAAAATCACCTTCAAAACAAAAAGTGTTGATGCTGGAATAACACTTTTTTTTCTAGGGTAAATTTTGAACATGTTTTAAAAATGGTATTGAAAACCATTTTTTGTGCACAATGTGTGCAAAAAACACCCTAAAAACGGAAAATGTTGATGTTGGAATAATACCTTTTTTTTTCGAGGGTAAATTTTCAACATTTTGAAATAATGACACAAAAGATTTTATCATGAATCCAAAAAACATTAAAATTTCAAAAGAATGATGAAGACATAAAATTAAAAAACAAATGAAAAAAAATGGAAAAAAAAAACAAAAAATAGGTTAAAAAATAACAAAACCTAAATAAAATTATATATTTATGAGAGGGGTTTCGGCGAAAATCACATCATCATTCATTTGTCACGCATTTTGAACCAACAAGTGTGGTTCATGTCAAGACAAGTTTTTAAATGTATTAAAAAACAAAAAAAGCAATATATTAAAGACAAACAAATATTCAAACATAATAAAAAATATCAATCTAAAAATGTAACAGGAAAAAAAACAAACAAAAACAAAAAACAAAAAACGAAAAACAAAATTAACCTATAAAATATAAGGAATTAAAAAAATAAATTAAAAAAATTACGAAAATAAAGAAATTAAATAATAAGAAAAACATTGGTTAAAAAAAACACATTTAAATTAAAGTAATTAAGAATAGAAAGATTAAAAAAAAATAACAACAGACTATAAAAAAAAATAATTAAAACAGACAAGATCTAAAAAGAAATAGAAAATTAACAAGAAAAAAATAAAACATACTAGAATAGGATTTAAAACATTAAGAAAAAGCAAAATATACTCGCAAGAAAAAAATAAAAAATATATATTTTTTATTAAAAAAAGATGGCCTTATTTTTTTTTTAAAATAAATATTTAATTAATATATTATATTTATATTATATATTATATATTATATATATATATTATATAATATTATATTATATATATATATATTATTTATTTTCCCGGGGAAAAGTTCGTAATTTCTATTATGATTTGAAATTACATGCTGTAGATGCCCATAGGCATATGCAAATGTAGTGACCTTAGTAAACTGATACTTCCAGACAATAACTATGTAAACCCAATGGGGTTGTTGTACATCAATAATTACATAAGCAAAAAATCACCCAGTGATCGTTGTTCACATGCCTAGAAGTGTTGTATACCTCATATATAAACCTGCTATAAAGAAAAAAAAGTTGTTGTTTTATGGGTTGTTTGCCCACCACAGCTCTTGATCTATATATGGTCTGTGAAAAAACTAGAAGATCGCTTCCGGTGAATGTTCTATGATCAGCCATTCTCCTCGAGTACGATGCAATGCTTCTTGCGATAGCTTGTTTGCATCTTTATTGTGCTCCCTGTAGATATGAGTGCAAGAAATACGATCAAAATGTGTTTTGAGGAACAATATCATCCATTATAGTTCTTACAGAATATGCATGGCATGTAGTTGTGTTGTTAAACCAATTAGTGATTGTTTTGGAGTCCCCAAAAATTTGAATGTGTCTACAATTTTTGAGAATGGCAAAATCTATCAAGTGATGAAGGGTTATCAGCTCTGCATAATTATTTGTCCCCTCACCTAAGCCCATGCAAATGTGGAAAGAATGTGTGACTGATAGGTGGATAATTACACCGCCCCGCTCCCCCACATCCTTATGATTGTGCTGCCCCATCAAAGTATGTCTAGGGCTTTGTTGTGTCAATCTGTTCCCAAGCGATGATCTTGGGTCGATTGATATGTTCTTCAGCTAAAATTTCCTTATAGGCCAAGCAGATCTTTGGTGGGATCAGTGCCCAATTTATAGGTCGGTCCTCGAAAATGATATTGTTTCGACACATCCAGATGTGCCAAGAAACCAGAAGCGGTAGATTTCGACTTTTAGGATCCATTGCAGCTCTCCACCAACTGTCCCATGTAGTAGGGAAGTCCGCACCCTGCCAGCATAGATTGATGTTAAGAGTGAGCAGGACTTGCGACCATAACTGTTTTGAAGTAGGGAAGTCAAGGAATAAGTGATGGTTGGACTCTTCTTCCTAATGACAGAGTACACACCGAGAAGGTCCCATGAATGCCCTTTTCCTTAAATTAACTCCTGCGGGTGGTTTATCCTCAATGATATTCGACATCAATAAGATAGTGCGCATGGGAGCTTTTAACTTCCAAAACTGAGTCCACCAACTCATTTGTCTGTCTGGCTTTGCCTTTGCTTGTATTTGGTCATATGCATGCTTGGGTGAGTAGTGGCCCTTTTTGGAGAGACCTTAGAGCAGTTCATCCTCATCATCATTGAGTCGGACATGGGATTCTCTTAGAGCGTGCCGAAAATTTTCTCACTATCTTTGCCACTGAATCGTTATGAGCCAATCCACGCCAGTGTGCCAACCTTGATGAAGAATAGATGAGTTGTGATGATCACCAAGTTGAGAGATATACAGGACACCTATGCTATTGAGAAATGTAATCAAATTTAGAGGAAGTTGATATGCATTCCCACTACCGGTCCAGGGATCAAGACTGATGCGCACTGATGCCCCATTAGCAGTCATCCAAATGATGCCTCTTTTTATAATAGGCGGGCTATTTAGGATATATGTAAAATAAAAAATTAAACTAAACATATCATTTTTTTTAAATATATATTTTTAT
>APFE031161397.1:60014-104758 GCA_000404065.3 Pinus taeda | reverse complement strand
AAGCAAGAGTCGAACCTTCTATTTCAATAATCGGTAAATAAAATACATAAAGTACAACATTCCACGAGGAGCTATGGTGCAAGGAAAAAACCAATCTCAATCTGTTAACAGGAAAAAGGTAAAATCCCTGACCCCTAGAAACAAAACCTCAAAACTCTCAAAAGAAAAACAATGCTAAAGCCGCCTAGCGAGAATAAAGTATTGGACCCAAAGAGGAACAAATGTACCAATCTATAAGGATTTCATGTCCAAATAACTCACGAACACTTGAACCTATAGAACGTACAAAAAATGATGATTCCCGCCATAAACATTTTTCATCCCGCCAAGAATAAAAAGCATTAACGCCTCCCTTTGTCTTCCTAAATTTCATCTTTAATCTCAACCGTCAAACCTCCTCGCTCGATCTAACGGTAGCAGCCGATTTTGCAGAACTTAGAAGCATGACACTTACCCACATGGACCCACCAACATGCTCGATTGTTCCAGACCGTAGATCCGCCTTTCCTAATCTGATGGTTGAGGAACATATCGCACGGGTCCACATCACCGAACAATTGTGCGTGATGAGGGCAGTATTCTATCTAACCCCTGGGCCACATGTAGCTCGCTGAATGGAATCGCTCCCATTTTGGAAAAACTACTTGCCACTTGCAAGGCCTACAATCATCGAGAAACTACCCCAGACGCGATATTGTGATCAAAGAAGGAAAACTTGGGGTTATGAGGTTGCCAAGAGTTCCCGAATTCCAGCCCCTTGCTACATCTACTTTACCTAAAGGGGCTGGAATTTGGGAACAACCCACTAAATACTAGACTGTGAAAAAACCGCTAATCATAAAGAAACTGAGTCATCTGGACCCCGCTTCCATGAATCTATTCTGAAAAATCATCGTATCTTCATCTGCCTAGTCGTAACAATTCACCTTTAATTTGTTTTGAGGCAACTCTTTCCAACCCATCAAAACCCTATTTTCTGTACAGATCACTCCTTGATTCGCCAAAATATTCGCCAATTTATTAGCCGTTCTTCGCACATGTTTAAAACTTACTGTTCGAAGGAACTTGAGGTGAAGTTGAATCCATTAAAAGACCTGGATCAGCATCCAGTTTCTTGAGATTTTTTCCGATGTCATACCCCAGCTGATTCTCTTGACCGAGTTAATGATTAACTCTGAATCAGCTTCAATAATCACATTTTGGCAGTTATGTTATTCTAGGAAATGTAAACATTGCTCCATAGCCATTAATTCTGCCATATTGTTGGTGGCTCTTCCTAAATGGCAATAGAATATGAACAGAATACTTCTGTTCTCATCCCTTAACACCCCTCCATAACCAGCAGTCCCCGGGTTTCCTTTTGAAGCCCCATCAATGTTGCATTTTAAAAAACCCTTTAGGAGGAGGATGCCAGAAATCCTACTAAGATTCCATTGTTATTACCTGCCTATCTAAGCCCTGAGGAATAAGTCCCTGCAAACCCAGCTGACTGAGAATCCTCAATTCTGCTACTGAAGGTGGGTTCTTAGTGAGGTTTCACACTGTAGTGCCAACCATCTCCTTGAGCTGTTTTAGAATCAACTCATAAAGGCTTTGGGAGGGCTTCTTTTCATTCTTGAAGATTCTATTGTTCCTTTCTTTCCATACATTCCATATAATGAAGCTTGGCATAAGAGCCCATGGTGAGCCAAGAAATTCATTATCTGAAAAGTTTCTTCTCCAGTTGTTTAGGGTGTTGATAACACTCCCTTTGTCCCTATCAATCTATTGGAAAATGGTGGAAAAAGAATCCCACAACCTAGAGGTAAAAATTCAATTGTTGAGAAGGTGCTCCATTGTTTTCTCTTGGGCTTCCCAGAGCTAGCATCTGGAAGGCCCTGAGACACCCCTCTTCCAGATGTTATCGCAGGTCAAAATTTTTTTATTCTGAACCAGCCACATGAAGAGTTTAATTTTCATCCAAACTTGATGCCTCCATAGGTCTTGCCAAATCCTATCTGGAACATGGTAATCTAGTTCAAGGAGTATAAGTTTTTCCTCCTTAATATTAAAGGTACCCTAATTATTGTTGCCCCATCTCAGTTGGTCATGCCCCCCTGACACTAAAATCTTCCTTTGTTCTAACATTTTCATTAGTCCCTCTGCTTTAGCTTTCAGGGGGTTGTCATCCCTATAATCAAAGTTCCTCCAAGTTTTCCATTTTCCTATAATGTTGGTTTGGTCCCAAAAATATTTTACCTTAGAAAACCCTGTAGTATCTGTCTCTTCCTTGAGGTCTCCCAAGTCCTCTTTTAACAATATAGGTTCTTGTTGCCATTTATCCTCCCAGAATAAAGCTAAGTCTCCCTCTCTGACTTCCCAGAAGCTGTTTTCTTGTACTAAGCCCCTGTTCTCCTAGGCCTTATTCCAAATGTGTGAGCCCTTTATATTTCCAGACATCCTTATGTGATCATTATTTTACAAACTAGCATATTTTTCTTTCCAAATAATAGCCAATTGAGCCTTTGGGTCTTTTAACCAGAGCCACCATAATTTTTCCCCTAAAACCTTGCTTATAATCTCAAGATCATCCAATCCAAGACCCCCATGGTTTTTAGGTTTGCAGATTTTTTCCAAGGCTACCAAGGCCCATTTCTTTCTTACTTCCCCCTTGCTACAAAGAAAGTCTCTTTGTATGGTTCTAAATTGTTGCAGGACTCCTTTTGGTGTTGCAATAGTTGATAGCATGAAGACTGGGATTGATTGAAGGACAACCTTTGTAAGCACCAACCTACCAGCCAAGTTTAAAGATCTAACAGTCCATTTCGTAATTTTATCTTGCAACTGATTAATCACTGACTCCCAGATGCGCTTGTGTAAAGGTTTAGTAGTTAGAGGAACTTCGAAATATTTTGATGGGAGGATCTCCCTTTGAAAGCCCAGAATTCTAGAGATATTCCTCTAAATAGCAATATTAGTATTAAAGAAACAAATCTTAGATTTGGAGAGATTAACTTCGATACTTGAAGCCATGGCAAAGTTACTCAGGATTTTCTTATACGCAAGAGCTTCTTTGACCGTGGGTATTCCCTGCAGCATGGTATCATCAACAAATTGTTGATGAGTCAAGGCCTGCCCATTATCAGAAAGTTGGAGACCTTTGATCTTACCAACTTCTTTTGCATGCTTGATGGACCGACACAGTCCTTCCATCATGAGGATGAAGAGAAAGGGAGAGAGTGGGTCTCCCTGCCTGAGGCCTCTTGAAGGAATAAAAGTCTCTGAGGGAGAACCATTAACCAAAATTGAACAGCTAGAAAAAGTAACCAGGGCCATGACCCATCTAACCGAGTTGTGATCAACCCAAAAGAAATAAGAACTTTCCTTATATAGGTCCAATTTAGTTTATCATAAGCTTTGGTTATGTCCAATTACATGATCATTCCGGCCTTCTTATTGCTAGTCAGAGAGTGCACCACCTCATGTGCTTGAATGATGTTATTGAGAATTTGTCTACCTTCCACATACCCAGATTGTTCCATAGAAACTAGGGTAGGAGAAGAGGTTTGAGTCTATTGGCCACAACCTTGGATATTATCTTGTAAACCACATTGGACAAAGCTATGGGTCTAAACCTATCAAGAGTTTGAGCCAAGTCCTGTTTAGGGATCAAGGAGATAAAGGAGGTATTGAGTGCCTTCAAAATAGTTCTATTCATCCTGGAATCTTCTACTACATTTAGAATATCTTGTTTTACTATATTCTAGGAAGCTTTAAAGAAATCTACACTAAAACTATCTGGGCCTGGCACCTTACCATTCTGCATTTCTTTGAGGACCTCACTAACCTCCTCTTCAGTCACTGCCCCATTAAGGTTGAAATTGTCCTCTCTAGACAGCAGCCTAGGTATACGTCTTATTAAGTCCCTGATGGAATGTTCTTTATCTGAACAGGTTTCCTTTGTTATACCTCGAAAGTGTTGAACTAGCATAGCTTCTATTTCTTCATGAGAATTGAGGAGATTAACTCCCTCGTCCTTGATGATGAAGAAATCCTATTATGAGCTCTATTTGCCATAGTGGATCTGTGGAAAAGTCTAGTGTTACGCTCTCCTTCTTTTAGCCATTGAACTCCAGTTTTTTGTCTCCAAAATATTTCCTCTTGTTTACATAAATTCTCCCAGTCTTGATGATATTTGCTAACTTTATCACTTCTGACTTTATCAAAGCCATCTGTGATAAGGGCTTGGTTGAGTTCCTGCATTTTACCTTCAACATATTTTTTTGCTTCAAAAATATTTCCATATTCATTCTTGTTCCAATCTTTGAGCCTGATCTTGATGGTTTTAGTCTTTCTTGAAGAAGGAATATTCTTGTGCCCTGAATATTCAAATCTTCTAAGCACTAGTTGGCAATGTTGTTGATGAAATCTGGGTGGGAGAGCTAGATATTCTCAAATCTAAAAGGCCTATTCCTAGGGGTACCAATGCCCTGAACCTCCAGTTGAACCGGCCAATGATCTGAGCCTCCAAAGGGGAGAACTCTTGCTATCATTTCCTTTTCAATGAGCATAAGGTCCTCTGAGATTATAAATCTATCTAATTTTGAGGCCACTTGAGATTCTCCTCCTCTTCTATTGTTCCAAGTAAAGATACCATTACTCGTTACAATGTCCACAAGCTTCACATTGTCTAGAAACGTTTGAAATGCGAAAGAGTCTTTGCTTAGAATTCTGGTTCCCCCTTTTTTCTTTGAAAGTGATTTGATCATGTTGAAATCACCCCCCAAGATCCATGGTGTTCCTACATGTCTATCTCTGAGATCCTCCAGAGAATCTACAAACCTGAGTTTATCATCCATTCTTTGGGGGCCATACACATTCGTAACTAGGTAGGTTTCCTTATCTCCCACAGGTTGAATGAACACTGCTAAATAATTCCTAGATGCCTCATCATCTATTATGCCAATTTTTTGGGGGTTCTTAAGAGTCTATGCCTCCTGTTGTATTCTCCACTTTGACTTCCAAAAACTCAAATTGATTGAGCCATTTGCTATGAATTTCTTTTATTTTTTTAATGGAACATTTAGTTTCCTTGATGAAGATCACATCCAGAGTTGCTTGTTTCATTCTATTACTAAGTAGTCCTTGTTTTCTTTTACTGCCTAGACCCCTAATATTCCAAGAAGTGAAATTCATTATTAAATATTTGTAAAGGAGTAGCTGGTTAGGTCTTTCATCTTACCTAAATCTATCATTAGCTTTCCACATTCCATCAATAGCTCGTTCTGCTTTTCCCTGCCTCTTTTCTTTCCTAGGTTTCTGGGTGCTAATCCTAGTGTGTTTTTTATGGTTTTCACACCTTCGATGCCCTGCCTTTCATTTTTTCTTTGCTTCTCCAGCCCTTTTGTCTGACTTTTCCATATAAACAACTGTTGAACTCTACCGAACTCTTCTCGAGGTAACGAGATTACCCCCTCTCTCGTTCCTTGTTTCAAGAATCCTTCCAGATCAAGGTTCTCTTTATCAAGAATCTCATGTAGTTTGTGGTCCTCCATTTCCATCTCACTCTGGGTCATTTCCTAGTCCATCTCTAGTTCTGCATCGCTCATCATAGTTTCTTTCTATTTATTAATATCTTGTGTTTTCTCACCATCCTCTTCTTTCTCCTCCTCCACTGGACATCCTCCCTTTGCTTGATCTGCTTTTGTTATCACTTCTTCTTCTTCTAGTACTTGGTACCTATTCTGACTGGCCTGTTGCCCTTCTGTTTGATGTCGTTTTGGCCCCGTTTCGCCACCTTTTCCTTTATGTACCACTTTGTGAAAGATTTTAGTATCTTTCATTGTGTTAGCTTTACTCTTGTTCTCTATACTAAGAGGGAAATCTCTGAATATGCCCATGCTCATGGCATTTGCGACATCTAAATGGAAGGTGTTCATAATCTACCATTTACACCCATTCTTCATCAAACACTTCCAAGATTACCTCATTCGGTAGAGTTTTAGAGAGATCCATCTCCACACATATTCTTGCAAAGGAAGTATATTTTCCCCTTCAAGTGGCCTCAGAAGCTTTGACAAAATGCCCTAACTTATTTCCTATGGTAGATAAGGATTCTGTTTGCTAGTAATCAAGAGGTAGAGAGTAGAGTCTTACGCTTCAGGACAAAATTGATAATCCAAGGTCACATATAGAGGCCTATTGCTACGTAAAAGTTGGCCCTCCTCCAAACACTCCGTCCTTATCTTCAATATTTGCAAAGACCACAATGAAGAACCCCTTTCACCCAAGATGTAGGTCTATGCTTCCTTTTTATTTCTAGGGGTTTTTAATCCAAATTTGTAAAACATTTTCAGTGGGCCATAAACCCATGAATTTACAAATGATTGCATATGTCTACATGTGGTCCCTGTGCGCTTGCAGAGTAGGATCATTTAAAACTGCTCTGAGTGTGATCACAACTTTGGGTTTACATGGTCCCTTTTGTGCTTTGTCTTTTGTTCCCTATTCCTTGTCTTCTTCCTCATCTTCTTTAGTGCTATTATTCTCCCTTCATTTAGTACCATCTTCCTCCTCTTCATTGTTCCTTTTCCTTCCTACTGAAGGACCTCTATCATTTTCTATTGGTTTTTACCCCTACTAGGCACAACTTGCTTGTAGGAGGGAGTGGAGCTCCCTCATTTACGTCCTTCCATGGATAACAACCTCTGCAAAAGTCTGTAACCCTAGTTGTTCACCCGTGCTCCCCCTTTGAACTTCGAAAAATATTATAACCTACTTCTTCTAGATTTAATTCTTTTAATTTGAGTATATTTTTGTTTTTTTATTTAATTTAAAAGTTTAATCTTAATTTAGTAGATTCTAAACTTATTTATATTTTTTGGTTAATTTTCTAATTTTTTTTCAATCTAGTTTGTTTTAAATTTTTTTTTTATTTTTTATTTTTATTTTTAATTTTTTGTTAATGCTTTTATTTTTACTAATTTAATTTATAATTTTTATAATTTTTCTTTATTTTTACTTAAATTTTTATAGTTTTTTTTTTTATATATTAATTATTTTTATATGATATATAATATATATATATATTACTATTTATATTTTTTATATATATATATATATATATAATTATATATATAAATAATAATTATATTATATATATATATATATATATATATATATATATATATATAATATATATATATATAATATAAAGTATAATATATATATATATATATAATATATATATATATATATATATATATATATATTATATATTTTTTTTTTTTTTTTTGCCTTACAATTTTCTATGTTTTGTGTGTTTTTATATATGTTGTTTTAAGTAATCCACATTTAAAAAAGAAAAATAAAACAACTATAAAATTTGTTAAGTAATGATTTCAAAAAATATTGTACATAAAAAATTAGTGTCAAAAAATGTAACATTAAAAACAAAAATCCACACTTAATACATTAAAATATTTAAAGAGTAAAAAAAAGCCCTCTAGAAAAAAGGTTCATGTTGTAGCAACACGTTTCAAAATTGGCATGAAAATCACTAATGTTTAAAAAAAAATATTTACATTTGATACATAAGAAAATTTAAAGTGTCAAAAATATGCTCCGAAAAAAAAAAGAGTGTATTTTGCATCGCCACTTTTCAAAATCGGGTCACTTTTTTGCTACCTCTACGAAACTGGTAATTGTATCAGTTTCCATTTCAAAGTTTACATTGTTGCAATTTCAGATGGGTACAAGAGGTGCGGGAATCTCATATTAAGGCAGCACTTTAGGACCTCGAATGGAGAAGTATCATTGTAATTTCAGATGCGTAATAAAGTGAGATACTCTTGACATAAGAATGACTAGGTGTCAAGAATAACACAGTCTCCTTCTTGGTACATATCTTAGTGTTTTCATAATTGTAGTAAGAAGTATCTCAGGAAACCTACTATACTACACATTGTCTCGGCGTAGTGGAAGGAACTCATAGTAACACACCATCACGACATTCATTAAGGTGCAGTCACAATCTCATGCTTGACGAAGATATAGAGGTTATGATCTCAATGAAGGTTATGATGAGACATTCATGATATCGATGGATCAAAAGGTAGCTCTCCAATGCATATCTCAACATGGAGATCTAGTTGATGAAGACCTCAGTGAAGGGACAACAATGATAGAACAATAATGAATTGGTGCAGTAATGGTGCAACAATGATGATGAGGCTAGCATTGACAAAGAAAGAGGATTGATTTATTGGTCTTGGAGTGGCCTAATAGGTCCAGGGTCATGGTCTTGGTATTCGTCATTTGGAATATCTATAAAAATAATTTTGTGTGGGTTTTCCTCTCCAAGAGGGAGAGGTTTTGGCCTTGGCAGAATGCCAACTTCTTGTGTTCTTGTCTCTTTGTTTTGGTAGCTATTTAATGAACTAAAGAAGACACACTCTAATATAAATAAGTGAAGATTGGTATAAAAATAAAAATTGAAAACACCTCACAAATAGTTATCATGTTAAGAACAATCAAATTAACTCCATTTTCCCTAGATTCTTCAACATGGTATGAGAGCTAAGGTGTTGAAGTGAAAGGAAAGGAAAAAAAAGAGACATTCAACGATCAATATTGAAGAAGGGAATCAAAACAAATTTAAGGGTTTTTTCAACATTAAAGGATCAAGTCTACAACAAGAAGTCTACAATAGCAAGGTAACTCCACATCAAGAACTTATGTCTCCACATCACCATCATCAAAATACCACTAAGACTCTCATCAAGATATCTACAAAGCTATGAAACTCAAATGACCTGAAAATCAAAATCTCATCATCTTGGAAAAGATTGAAATAGTCCATACCTACCCTAGAGAAGAAGGAAAAGCGTATTGAAGGCAAGAAGGCATTGTCATCTCTAAGGTTAGGAAATGAAGCAAGGATCATCTCATTTCCCTAGAATAAGACCATATTATGAAACAACAAATCATCCTCATCAAAATGAAGCAACCTTTTCTACTGAAAGGATTTCTCACATAAAATAATATCGTCCAATAATAAGCCCTCATATATCTTCTTCATCAACATGATCTAGGTGAAGATTTCATCTTCACATGACAAGTAAGTGCGTTTTCATTCTATAATCAATTTTGGTTAAATGATTTAATGATTGCAAAGACATCTATAGGTTGAATGGGTCATCAAGATTCCTTGCATGAAGAAGGAGGATAGTCATATTCCTCTAAAAAGCTAAAATCATTAAAAGGTCTCCTCTGAATTTATGGAAAGGGATACTTATAAGATCCCCTCATATAGAAATATTAGAGACATCAAAGAAAATGTATAAGATAAATTCATTCTCTAAATGTGTAATGAAGAAGCTTACATGAAGTCTGATCTACATGTAAGTAAAGGGATCAAAGGATGTATGATATCTTCATAAGGTCTCATCTACAAGATCTAGGAAGGAAAATAACCATCACTAATCTATAATGCCCTAACAGATAATCAAGGTAAATAATATCCATGGGATAAGGAGGTTATCTCATTTGAAAACTTATGGTCTCTATGCTAAATAGAGAAAGACAAGTTGATGGAAAAAGTATTTAAGGGTAAAGGACTAAATCATGTGCTGAAAGGAAAGGGAAGTTTGGACCTCAAACAATGAATAATAGGAATAACTAAAATTATGGAAGCTCATATGACCAGATAAATGGAGGAAGCTGAAGAAAAGGGCCAAGGAAAGAGTGAGTAATAGATCTCTACTATGATTGGGATAGTATCCCTCACAAAAGGGTCCTATCATAAGAATATGTTATAATATATGACAATTATGCATTGTGGCATCACAGAAGCATTAGAAACAAGATATCGTGACATCACCATGGGAATCATGAAGGAAAAAATCCATGACAGACAAAACATGAAGGATATAGCTCTTGGGAACCTGAGTGCACATTGAAGGAAATGAAGAAGTCATCTAGGACAAGGCTCATCATACATGAAATCAAAAAGGAAACATCTGCAAGTTAGGGATATACAAGATCCTCAAAAATTCTCTGATGGAATCCTCATCGTGGGGTTCACTAATCTAGAGAGGCAACAAGTGTTTCAATAGGAACTCCAACTTATGGAATCCATGAGATGATCATATGCCATAAAGTAGATCAAGGGATTGAGGATAGTTTCAATCAAGCAAGATGTTGGAAGAAGCCTCGATGACTTAAAGGTAAAATAAGGTATGTATTCTTGCGCTTAAAATTATAATGTCATGTCATACAGCTGTAGGTAACATGGATCATTACTTCTATGTTGAGAAGCATGATCAAGAGAAAAAGGATCTCCTCCTCTGAAAGGATGCAAGAAGGCATAAGACACACTAGATGAAAACACCATAATATGACTACAGCTAATAAAATTCGATTAAAAACACATAGGAATGGAATGTGTGGAGAAGGAATAGATCATGGGATATGAAACCATAATGAAGGAAATCAACATCTAAATGACCAAGAAGATTTGACTAGCAAATCTCCCAGAAAGATGTGAAGGCTCTGATGAAAATCTGAAAAAGATGAAGACCCTTGACAATGGATATCTTTGGGAGATGTGTCAATATGTGTGTAGAACGTTGATATCTACAAGAAGATATCATAATGAAGAGCCATCTCGTAAGGTATCATTTGATTTAATATTATGTTTTGGTTTCTTGAAAAATATCTGGATAAGTTCCTGCAATGCTACTCAAAGAAGAGTTGTAAATACAAGTAAAATTAACATTCATGTGGTGAATAGAAGAAGCATGATGAAGAAGTAGCCACATGATGAAGGTTCCAGATATGAATAAGGCCACTTTCCATGAAGAAAGGAATGACATGATGAACTAAGGAGGAAAATGATCAATGCTTTTTACCATACAAGGAAGAAGCTCAACTAATTTTCATGACATCAAGGAGAGAATTTGATCAAGAAGCTAAAGGACCTAGAAAGAAGAAGTAGATGATGTATAGAAGACTCCCTAGTTAAGAGGAAGCTCTGACAGGTACCTAATCAAGAGGGAGCTTGGATTGGATCAACCCTGATTAAAAAGGAGTCACAATTGTGTTTTTCTATTTCATGTGTCATGCACTAGACCAAGACTAACAACTATAAGTCTAGGTGAAGGCCATGAAGAGAAATGTAAACACATGATATCCTCCCTTGTTGAGTGAGTGATAGACACAACATTCTTGTCAACACTTTGGAAGAAATAATGGAGGATTAGGTAATCATCTAGCATCTGATGCTCTTTGAGGATGTGTAGGGCATCCAAGACAAGAGTAGGCAAAAGGACCGATATTCTTTGAGGGTCGGGAAACCAAGATAAGAATAGTCCTAGAAGGTCATACTTAGTGAACACCCGAGTGGGTATGTACCTTTACAGACAATGATGCAGGTGTCTATAGTGATTGGTCTCACCAGCATTGTGCTCTAATCTAATGAGAGATAGAGATGTCAGTCAAGGCCTTGTTGTGGAAACAATGTTGGTTACTATGATGCTATACATATGGGTTACCAATCTAATTCTTCTTATGAGAAATTCTTCAGATTTTGAATGACAAAGTACCATCATGAATACCTCCCTAGTTAAGAGAGAGTGTTTAAGAAAGTGTAACTAAGTTCGGTCTTCATGAAATTGTAATTATGATTTTTATAAAATGAATTTACTATTCCTTAGTGCATGGGTTTAATGAGAAAGAGGTCTATTTATTTAGTGGCTCTCATTGAGATCCTTAGGATGTCAAAAAGCCAAATGTCATGTGTCTAAATAGCCCTCCAAAACAAGCACAATCCTCAAAGACAAGCACATGAAGAGGTATGCAAGCTAAATGATGAAGATGAATAGCTATGTCAGCCTCAATACATATATAATTGTCAAGTCGGCTCATCAAAAGGTGACACACCAGTTCAGTGGACATGTCGGCTTATTTATGGAGAGATAACAACTATAAATAGGTGTGTAGGGTCACCAAAGAATCTCATAAATATCAAAATTCTCTACAATCTTGGATGGGTACAGGAGGTGCATGAATCTCAAATTAAGCCAACAGTTCAAGACCTTGGATGGAGAAGTATCACTGTAATTTCAAATGGGTAATATAGTGAGATAATCTCAGTATAAGAATGACTAGGTGTCAAGAATAGCACAGTGTCCTTCTTGGTATATATCCAAGTTTTTTGATAACCATAGTAAGAATGATCTCAGGAATCCTACTATACTACACATTGTCTCGGCATAATGGAAGGAACTCATAGTAACACACAATCTCAGCATTCATTAAGGTGCAATCACAATATCATGCTTGATAAAGATATAAATGTTATGATCTTGGTGAAGGCTATGATGAGACATTCATGATATCGATGGATCAAAAGGAATCTCTCCAAAGCATATCTCAACATGGAGGTCTAGTTGATGAAGACCTCACTGAAGGGATAGCAAAGATGCTACAATAGTAATGAAGTGGTGCAGTAATGGTGTAGCGATGATGATGAGCTCCACATTGACAAAGAAAGAGGATTGGTGAATTGTTCTTGGAGGGCCCTAATAGGTCAAGGGCCATGGTCTTGGTATTCATCAATTGGTATCTCCATAAGAAGAAGTTTTTGTTGGCTTTGCTCTCCAAGAGGGAGATGTTTTGGCCCTAGTGAAATGCCAACTTATTGTGTCCGCATCTCTTTGTTTTGATAGATATTTGATGAGCTAAAGAAGAAACACTCTAATAATAATAAGTGAAGATTGATATAAAAAGAAAAATTGAAAACACCTCACAAATAGTTATCGTACTAAGAAGAATCACATTAACTACATTTGCCCTAGATTCTTCAACGGATCTGAATATATAATTATTTGTCTTGATGCTTGTTTTTAGGTGTAATATTTGCGTGCAAGTTTGTAATGTGTTGTGAGATATATTGGAGAAACATTGTTGTAATTGGACTCTATTGTTTTAATGATAAAGGGACAATGAGATTTTTGTCATCTGTTTATGTATTTTGCACCGCTTTTAAAATTTTCTACATGGTATTATTTTTTGTGGAATGTATAAGCTGAACTACCACAAATGAATGTATGAATCATTGCACACACTACATAATTATCTATTTCTTGACTCCCTTGTATCTTTCTGTCATTCTTGGTCACCTAAGGTGAGATGCTCCTTTGATCCAAGGGAATGAAAATCTTGGCAAAGTGCTAGACTATACGGAAATCTTTGTTGACACCTTAGGTCAAACCCTGGGTCAAAATTCATTTAAATGTTTCCACAAACAAATGGTTTAGTTGTTGGGGCCTCGAGCTTCTTATGGGATCTAGATCATGAAACCAAGGTATACTGTCCAGAGATTCACGAATGGTGGCATGAGAAAGTTTCTCACTTTATTTTGTAGTAAGCAGAATTGAGAGACAGGGATCAAGATTGGATCTGAGAGGAGGTTCTGTATGTCGAGCCTTCTTGTGATCAATACAATATCTTTTGATGGAATTTTATAGAGGAATTAGATAATTGTTTTATTTGACTTCAGCATAAATCTGGTGATGTGAAGAAGGCAAAGCTGCACGGAACTTGGATTGCAACTGATCTAGCTTATCTTCATCAGTTGGATACATATTTAACAAGACCTATTGTTTACTGGGTTAGCATGACTCTTGAGAGCTACATCATTGAAATTGTGACTGATAAGAAAAAATCCTTCTCTTGTATATAAGCCATATTCAAGTTAGGGCTACGGGGATGGCTGCTAAAAGAAATTCCTAATTGGATTAAATTACTAGTGGTTGAAGACAGTCTATTGGTATTTCCACAAGGTAGAATGGAAGCTTATTTTTTTAGTACTAGGGGAATGGATTAGGGGAGAGGAATGTCATGAAGATGCGGGAGAATCAAGAAGTCATTCTAATGAATCAAAAAGATTTGTAGAAGGTGAGATATTTTAGAGTGTTGTGGAGGGAAAGAATACCTTACGAGTGGCAAGAAACAAAGTTGTGGGAAGTTAAGGTTAGAAGAAGGGAATTGCAATGCATAGGAGACACTTTAAGAAGTTCAGTAATGTAGAATAAGGAAATGGAGACTCTGGAGTTGTGAAAAGGGAATGAGGAAGAAGGTTCTTTTTCTAGAAAAATAGGAGCTACCAGTGAGAATAAAGTGGAGGGTTTAGAAGTGGCTACTCAAGTACACATGGAATCAGAAGGATTTCATACACCTAAATCAAAAAATTAACAGACTATGTTATCAGATGAGCACACACCAATACATGATGATTTTCATTTTGTGTTAAGGTGGTTTTTCTTTGAGGATGATTCAGTACCAAAGTATAGAACCTCACAACACAACAGCATGATTCCTCCTTTCACTAACATACCCCTTGTGCCATATCAAAGTCTATATCTTCTCTTTTATAAGGTATGTAATCTTATTAAAGTCCAACTAGTGCATAATTGACATAAGGGTAAAGGTAGTGTTGGTAGTATTGGTTAGCCAAGTTCAGCCAATTGTTCTCAAATGGGCTCCCAAGGATTTATACTTGTTTCGTCTAGAGAAATAACTAGAGGCTAGAGTCACAACCGGCTCGCTTACGAGATATCCAGAATTTTTAGGAAGAGGGGGTGAAGATATCGAACAACATTGGTATTTATGGGAGGCTATCTGGACAACTTGACAAACCCATGATGCAACTAATTTTATTGAATTTCAAACTTCATTGTGGGACAGAGTGCTACGGTGGTTTATCAAATGGATTCATCTTAACCCCAACGTCGGTATAGATCTAGTGAAGCAAGATTTTCTTCAATAAATTTAAGTTACCTCAGTCAAATAAGCAAGGATTGACAAAATTGTTGTATATTTTCCAGCGAGAGGGAGAATCTACCTGGCAACGTATGCATCATTTTAAACATTATATTAGCAAATTGTCTTATCCTATTGATCCAAATCATCAAATATATTTCTTTATTAAGGCCATGTTACCAATGACTCACATTCCTTTGTGTCAACAAAAGATTGCTACACTTCAAGATGATTTGGAACAAGCGATACAAATAAAATTTATGGATGGCTATCTGTAAAACTGTAGAACTAGGGTTTCTTCAAAAAATCTTGTTATTATGGGCCTTCAGAATCATATTGCTACCTTGAAAAATATATTAAAATATCTTTCACCTTCACGTCCTGCAAGACTTCATATTTGGTGTACTCACTGTCAAGTTGAAGGACATCATGTCTTAAATGCCTGTGACTGAGTGAACCAGGACCATCTAGTGGACCAATGGGACCTCCTTCACCACAAATGCCCAAAGTTGCACAAATTTCATCTTCTCTTCATTTTCAGGGGCATACGTGATTCCATTCAGTTCCAAATCCCCAAGATATGTATATTAATGATTATTGTGAGATTTGTCGAGGTTTGGTTCATTCACCTCGGCTATGTCTTATTCTACAGAAGTATTCCAATGTTCCCAATAATTTGTTATGTGAATGTTATGAATGACCCAACCATCATATGGATCAATGCCATTCCTTGGATGTTTTAGCTGATTGTCCTGACCATTTAGCTTTTTGTATCGATGACACTCCTTGAGGACAAGGAATGAGAGGTCTTAGGGGAGGAAGGATAGGCAAGAGAGGCTCAATTAAGTGTTATAATTATGATCAGGAATGCCATGTCGTGAGAGAATTCCATATGACACGAAGACCTTGGTGTTCATATTATCGAGTGAATACCCATGCAACTAAATATTTTCCTAAACTTATTTCTTGGTGGGAGGATTGCAACCGGGCTAAAGGAGCTAATTTTGTTTATGTTGAGCCTCACAATCCTAGTCCTATAGTGCAACCAAATATAAGTGTTGTTACAATAGGAGGAAAGAAGACTCAAGCTGATGTTGAAACTCTTGATCAACAAGTTGTCCTAATCTACTAGAGCACTTATATCAACTAAACGCTAGGAGGCATGAGCATTATATTAACCCCAAGACAGCTATATCTATCGGTTTGCACAATATTCAAACAAGTAAAGTCATCTCTGATGTTGCAATGGAATATTTGCAATGAGGAGCCCATGAAATTGATACCCAAAATTGTGTCATTGTTTGATGTGACCACTAGATTGGTACTAAGGTACATGAGTTTGCCATCTTCAATGGTACTAATTGTATTATAAATTTTATTAAAGAAGTTGATTCTTGCATAGAAGAAAGTAAAAATGTTCCTCTCATCGGTGTTTCTTTGTAAGAAATCCCCTCAAGATGGTGGGTATCCCATTAAGGTCAACTTCAATATTGGAGCACTGTTAGGTCCTTATACTACTAGTGTAACCCCTTATTGTTATTAGTGCAACCCCCTTGTTATATTGTTGTGCCTATGTAGTCCCCATATTTTTATTATTGTGCCCCATAGAACCCACTATTGTTATTATTGTGCCCTTACATTATTGTTGTTATGTTAGCTTTGATTATATTATGACCCCTTAGAATGCTATATATAGAAAGCAGGCCTTGTCATTTGTGTCATCCAAGAATTATTCATTTGTGTAATGTAAAGGAATCTTCCCCCTCAAAGACTCTGAATTTTAAGGCATTGATTTATCTTTTCTATCTTTTTGTGAGCTGGTTTCATAACATTTGGTATCAGAGCTTTGGATTGTAGGGCTTCGCTGCTCCAAATAGGTCATCGTGGCATTTTCTCCATAATGTTTTCTCTACGAAGTTTCAAAAACTAAAACAAAAACCCATTTTAGAAGCAATCTGTATGCACCTCGAGTCTGAATTTCAAATCTTGTTTCGCTATATTTTCGAAGATATGATCTGAGCCAGTTACGATTTTTCCAAGCTCCAAAATTTCATCTCAAACAAGTCATCGTGGAATTTTCACTATAATATGTTTTCTACGAAGGTTCAGACTCTTAAATTAAAACCTTTTTGAGCCAAAATTGTGGGGAAGCTTGGGCCTGAATTTCATATCTTGTTGCATTATATTTTAGGAGATACAGTCCAAGGAATTTACGGTTTCTGCAAGCTCCTCAATTACATCTCAAACAAGTGACCTGGGAAAATCGTCATAACTGTCTCTCTAAGCATCGGATTGAAATTTTGTCAAAAGTTACAGAAAGAGGATGGACTGTAGTTTTATATGTATATTTTGTAGATTAGAAGGTCAAAATAGTGACACATGGCACTTCATACAAGTTCACTCTTATGAAAAGGTATATAATCAGGTCATCTTCGGAGATTGTGCATAACTCTTTCTTGGAAAATCCAATTTCGATCCGACTAGTGGCATTGGAAATAGGATGCAAAGGGCTATTGTAGGTCATGATTTCAGAAAGGGAAGATCCAAAAATTACAGAGTTATTGTCGTGTCAAGATCGAGCTACTAAAATCATGAAAAGCCAATATGAGGAAGTTTGATGGCAAGGATCTGGTAAATTGGATTCTATAGATGGAGCAATATTTTGATTTACATGAGGTGAAACTGTTACAAAAGGTACATGTTACATCTTCATATTTAGAACGAGATCAATTTTTATAGTATAAAGGGCTTTGTTCTCGTAAACCACTTGTTACGTGGACAATTTTCATAGAGGAAATGATAGCACATTATGAGGATACAAAGAGAATCAACTTCTTTAGCCAATTGATAAATCTCAAATGAAAGTGTTCAATGGTAGAGCACATTGAGGACTTTCAAAAATTGAATATAAGGGAAAATGATATTCCAGAGAAGCAAAGGATTGATGTCTCCATAGGGACTTTAAAGGATAACATTCAACATGAGGTTCGTCATTGGGAACCAGATTCATTGGAGAAGGCATTCAGGTTGGTAAGAAAAGTAGAAAGCAAAATTATGAAAACGAGGAAGTCTTCCCCTCACAACTATAAAGATGGAATTGTTGTTTCTTCTAGGCTTCCACAACCTACAAGGTTGACACCACAACAATTGGAAGAAAAAATAGCAAAGGGACTTTTTTACAGTTGTGATAACAAATACAATAAGGGTCATAAGTGTGATGAGAAGAAATTATTTTACATTGATTGTGAAGAGGAGGAAGAAAAGGATCAAGAAACATCAAAAGAAAAGGATATACACCAGGAACCAACCCTAGATAAAGAAGAAAAGAATCTTACCATATCTTGTAAACCATTGGCAAGAATTACCACTCGTCAAACTCTCAAGATAAAAGGACATATCAAGAAGAAAAAGGTTCAAGAAGAAAAATGTTCAAGAAGTGAAAGATCACATCAAGCATCAAGAAATGAATCTGACCATTTCTTTTAATTCATTGGAGGAAATTACCACTCCTCAAGCTCTCAAGATAGAAGGACATATCAAGAAGAAAAAGATTCAAGAAGTGAAATATCACATCAAGCATCAACAACAAGTTCTCCAGCTTTTAAAGGATAACACCACTTTGGTGCAGAATCAAATGAAACAACACATAGATCAACATCACAGTGAAAGAATTTTTCATGTAGGTGATTGGGTATTTTTACGGCTACATCTCAAGCAAGCTATTTATGAGAAGGAAATGTTGGCAATATTACATGCACTTAAGAAATCGTGACCTTACCTAATGGGAAGACACTTCAAGGCAAAAATGGACCATGATAGTCTTAAATACTTTTTAGAACAAAGATTATTTTTAGGAGAATAGAAAAAATGGGTCACAAATATGTTGAGTTATGACTTTGAAATGATCTACAAAAAAGGGAATAAAAATTTTGCTCCAGATGCACTCTCAAGAAAGGATGAGCATGTGGAAGCATTGTTTTGTGGTATTTCTATTATCCAACCAAATTGGATAAATGAAGCAAGGGATGAATGGAGGAAGGATGAAGAAGTGTGGCCACTCATTTAAAATTTACAGAAGATCCGAGTTCAAACGATATTGCCAGAACTTGACGAGGAAGGAAAATCCTATTGGAACCGGGAGTAGTCATAGAAGCAACAACCCGATAGCTATGAAATTGATCAATTTCAGAGTATCTCATCAAGTGGAAGAACTTACCCACTAAAAATATCACATCGGAGGAAAATAATTCTATACGTGAGCATCAAGAACTACTCAAGCATTGAGGACAACACTTTTTGAAGGAGAGGGGCATGTTAGGTTCCTATACTACTAGTGTAACAACTTATTGTTATTAGTACAACCCCCTTATTATATTTTTGTGCCCATGTAGTCCCCATATTGTTATTATTGTTCCCCATAGAAGCCCACTATTGTTATTATTGTGCCCTTAAATTATTATTGTTATACGGCTCTGATTATATTATGACCCCTTAGGTTCCTATATATATAAAGGGGGTCTTATCATTTGTATCATCCAGGAATTGTTCATTTGTGAAATCTAAAGGAAGTTTCCCCCTCATAGAGGATGAATTCTAAGGCATTGATATATCTTTTCTATCTTTTTGTGAGCTAGTTTCATAACAAGCACAATTACGTTTTCCTTCTTTATCAATTTCTTCCTCCAAATGAGATATTATGTAAATGTGCTCGCAAGAGCACATTTCAAATTTATGTTCTATATGGGAGGATGATAGTCTGTCACTTGATATGTGGCCACATATATCTATCCACTCCTTGGGAAATATTCCACAAGATTGGTATTTGGTGGAGGAGTTGAAACGTCACACAAAAGATTGGGACGTGTTGTCTGCCGAGTTCTATCAAAACGTTTCCTTTTCTGGTGTTGATGAAAGGATAGTGCAAGCCCTTTGAGATATCATAGGAGTATTATTTTCAGCTAGGGAAACTTTGGGAGAATTTAGTAACTATGGATATTTTTCACACCAATATGAATGATGGTTCCATGAAGTTATTGTCTACATTAGAGTTAATAAAGATCTAGATGATGGCTTGGAGGAGTGAAAGCATTTGTCCTTCAAAGAGTCTAAAGGGGAACGAAAAATAAAAGAGGGTCCTATAGATGATTGTCCACATATATAGCCTCTTAAGTTGAAGAATATGAATATCAAGATAGAAGAGAAATTGAACCATACTTCTATTGGGGACAATTGGGATGATCAAACCACTTAGGAAATTTTTTATCTGCTCAAAGAATACAAGGATTTGTTTAGCTGTTTCGTTTCATAGCTAAAGGGAATTAAAAGAGATATGTGAGAGATGAAAACACCATTAAACCCAGATTTAAAACTGGTTAAACATCATCACTACAAAGTTAATTCCTGAGTCAAGGAGAAATTGAAGGAAATTGACAAAATGCTAGCTGCTAGTCTTATATTCCCCGTTGATGAAGTTGAATGGATAAGTCCTATTGTCATCGAGGATAATAAGGATTCAAAGGAAATTCAAGTGTGTGTTGATTATCATAGCCTCAATAATGTCTTTTTGCATGACCCATTTCCAACTCCCTTTAGTGATGATGTTTTTCCAAATGTTCGAGGAAATGAGGTTTATTTTATCGATGGTTTCTCGAGGTATCATCAAGTTTGAATTGCAGAACAAGATAATAATAATACCACATTCACTACTGAAAGGGAGTATTATGCTTATAATGTTATGCCCATTGGTTTGAACAATATGCCTGTCATTTTCTCGCGCGTAGTTATTGCTGCCTTCCATGAATATATACATAAGTTTCTTGAAGTTTGTATGGATGATTGGACCATTTATAGCCTGGCCTAAAATCATCCTAGTTTGTTGTGTATTGTGTTTGGTAGATGCATACAACTTCAAATATCTTTGAACCTAAAGAAATGTATTTTTGTTGTACCTTTTTGAACACTATTGGGGCATATCGTCTACAAAGAAGGAGTATGTGTGGACCCTACAAAAGTTGGAGTGATACTAAATATGCCACCACCCACTTCTATCCGACAATTGTGTACCACTTTGGGGCATACTGGTTATTATCATAGTTTTATAATAAATTATTTTTTAATCACAACGCCAATTGAGAAGCTTCTTAAGAAATATGAATGCTTTGTGTGGTCTATTGAATGTGATGTTGCATTTGATACTCTGGAGGATAAGATTTCAAGTGCACCCATCTTGGTCTACCTTGACTAGAATAAGCCATTTGATTTTGATCTTGATGAATATGGAATTTCCTTAGCAGCTATATTGACACAACTAGGTGAAGGAAATTTGGATCATCCAATATATTTTGCAAGACAAAAACTTTCAAACGCAGAGAAAATTTTTAATACCACAGAACAAGAGGATTTAGCTATGGTATATTCTCTCCAAAAATTCTGACATTATTTGTTGGGATGTCCATTCAAGTTCTTCATAGACCACTCATACTTGAAATATTTAGTCAATAATATTGTACTAGAAGGAATGATTGCGTGGTGGTTATTGTTATTTCAAGAGTTTACTTTTGAGGTGATTTTCAAGATGACAAGATTGAATGTGAGACCAAACCACTTGTCCAAGTTGTAGTGAGGAGAATGGTGTGGATCAATTGATGATCAGTTGTGAGGTTCTGATTTGTTTAATATTGAATTTGTCCCTAATTACTTAAAATATATTGACATTTTTCTTGCTACTAGACAATGCCCTCTTGATTATACTACTGCGCAAAAGAAGCATTTGGTAGTTAGAGCAGCAAACTACCAACTTATTCTAGGACATCTATTAAAATGGGGCTTGAAATGTTTTTGCATCATGTTATGATTTACCATGGATGTGAAGGTGCATTATAGGAATGTAATGCAAGAATTCCAGGAGGTCATGTTGGTGGAAAAGACACCACTCAGAAACTTTTGCAAGTCAACCTTTGGTCGTTGACTCTCTTTAAGGATGCGAAAGTATATGAAAATAATTGTGATGTATGTCAAGGAGTTGTCTGGCCGTCATGTCATGTTGAAATTCCCTTGCATTTGGTACAAGCCATTGTAGCTTCTGATAAATTGGGTGCTGATTTTATTGGACCTATTCACCCTATTTCTCATTGTTTGAATTATCGGTATATCATTACCACAACAAATTATTTGACTTGTTGGGCGGAAGATGCTCTTATTAAATATTGCACTACTGATATGGTTGCTTGGTATATTTTTGGAAATATTATTATAAGGTTTTGTTGTCTTCGAAGTCTTACATGTGATCAAGACTCCAATTTCATCAATGAAATAGTCCAGGCTCTACTACAACATTTCATGACACAACACCATAAGAGCACTTCTTATCCATAAGGTAATGGAATTGGAAAAGAATTTAATAAAATTTTAGAGAAGGGAATTACTAATGTTTTATCTACAAATAGAGATGATTGGGATGAACACATTCCTACTACTTTGTGGGCCTACCGAACTACCGTGAAGAGCTTGCACAAGTACAAACCTTTTAAACTAGTTTATGGTAAAGAATTTGGTGTTCCTGCTAGGTTCATTATTCCTAATATTTTTATTGCTCATGGAACTCGAATGTATGAAGATAAGTCCATTCCTAAATGACTGCATGAATTATTTCCATCAAGCTATTGAGAACGAGCATTAGAAGGATTGGCACAATCAACATATCAAGAGAAATCCATTTTTGTAGGAGACTAGGTACTACTTTATGACAAGCATCACAAAAATCCCATTAAGCTCCAAATGAATTGGCTTGGTCCTTTTTATGGTACGCAAATAAAATATTTTGGTGTTGTTTGATTTGCTCAACTAGATAGTACACATTTTTCGGGATGGGTGAATGTCACTCAGTTGAAGCCCTATTTTTCTGCTTCAACCTAAAAATAAAGTGTCCTCTCTTCACGAGAGTAGTAGGTAGGAGTTAGGGTAACTATGTCAATAAGTATTTTCTCAGTTTGGTAGTTTGTTCCTTTAGTCTTTTCCTACAGTAGGTTATATTTTTAGTTGTGACCCTCCATAACTCATTGTGGTCAGGGATATTTTATCATGTCTTACCCTATCAGTGTCATTAATGCTCATCTTTTATCTCATTAATTATTTTCATCTCTAAGTTAGTTACCAAATTTATTTCCCAATTCTCAACAAGATTTCCTTTTTCTGTTATATTTTCTATTAGATCACCACATTCCTCAATACTTGCCATGATTTCCTATCATTACTTTGAAGTCTAAGTCACATTTATCACGCATAACAACTACGTTATCCACACTGTCAACTATTCTATACAGGTCCGATGTTCATTTGCATTTTCATCTCTTCCCATCT
This sequence comes from Pinus taeda, assembly GCA_000404065.3. Classification (NCBI taxonomy): domain Eukaryota; kingdom Viridiplantae; phylum Streptophyta; class Pinopsida; order Pinales; family Pinaceae; genus Pinus; species Pinus taeda. The sequence goes on along the minus strand of APFE031161397.1, from coordinate 81,598 downwards.
CGAATTCTCAATATCTATTATGGATCTATCATCACATATCCATGAAGCCTCATTGAATTATCGCCCCCTATTCATTTTGTGTATACTCATCGTTTTTTAACAATGATTCATCAAGTTCAAACAATTTTTAGTCTGTACCCTATTGAATCTCGTATTCACTACCAAGATGAGCCCAATACTTGACCCAATTCCCATTGTACCCTACAAGTAAAAACAGAATTCTTCCCTTTGAAATCATCCACTCTCTTTGTTCCATTTGAACTACCTGTTTTTGACACCACTAGTGAAGTTATGTGTTGCACAGACTTCTAAATTGGTGAGCTCCATGGGGGTTCTCTATGGTTGGAATGAAAATACCCCATCCATGCAGAAGATATTTACAAACTCACAAGGTTCTTCATTTATGTTGCCAACAAGTTATGTTATGCAACAACCACCCCCCAAATTTATTTTACATAAATGACTTAGGATATTACTGTATAAAAAATAGAGACCCTTAAATTTAAAAAACATAGGATTATAGTTTAGTTTAAGGTTTTTGTTAAGAACAAATTTGATTTTTTAATAAAAAAATCCTCATTAAAGCTTGCATGACTTGAAAATGGCTTACCTTAAAGAAAACCCAACAATGTCACATGTCGCAAAGTTTCAAAGAAACAAAGTTTCATTTACCCTTTTCAAACTTGCAATTGCGATAAAAGATAGCCCCTGGGAATTGAAACTATCTATTCCTTGAAAAGATTAAGTATTGATGAAATTCATTCATAGCAAAAATCCACTGCATCGCAATCTTATAAAAAATAAATTTATCATAAAGACCAAAGAAGATCCCCATTACAAAATGTAACAAGCTACCGGACCCGACAAAACAATAAAACACACTCTCTAAAAACATCGTGTCCCGATAAATCACAAAAGTATCAACACACTCCCCTCTTGTATCATTCACAATTCCCCCAGTTGTGATAAACATGTTTCTTAAAGAGCATGCCTAGAGAAAGTCATAAAGATAAAAACAAAAGTCGTTCCTAAAAATAAACCTATGGGCCTACTACAATGCCATGTCACTTTTTGTAATTTCGTAATCGCTCAAATATTTCTGCCATATCCATTCTCCAATACTCCCGCAACCTCTGATTGTGATATTGTGATATAGCGACTATCTCAATAGCACATTTCTCATACTTAATAAACTAATACAGTGATAACTCTATCACATATCGCCAGAGTGCTCGAAAATAATTTTTATTTATCGTTTGAAAAGGTTTTTGTGATGCAATATATGAATGAATAATAAAAAAACCATGCAAAGTGATGATTTCCATTATTAAAGTATCATAACTATATTTATGCAAATGGGGTAGCAAGTTAAGTGGGCTTGATTTTGGGGAAAACACCACACTTAAGCGCGCTTGAGCGAGAGGCGATCTAGGATAGGTGACCTCCCAGGAAGTCCTGATTACTAGGTGCAAACTATGGAAGTGATGATTGATGCTATGTGATTCATTTCAATAGTTTCAATCTAACTTCTTCACACCTATGCACCTCACCCAATGCAATGAGTGCTAAGTGAACTATTCAAAAATCACGAGAAATTAGTCAGTTACCACTACCTTTCATGGAAATGGTCATACGTGAATGACTTACTTTACGCAGTTGAATCCAAAAATGATATCTAATGTATTTATGATTTCAAAGGCCAAGGATATTTATGGCCTATTTAGATTGATTCACATTTAAACTTCCATTCTCATCATTTCAAGGCCTTTTGTCTTTGTATGCTCCCATGTTTAACTCCTATTTCTCTTCATTCCTCTGTGTTCTTAATTTGCAGGTTCCGCTTGAGAAAGAATTGTGTAATAGGATGACTAAGTCGAGGAAAGGAAAGAAACCCATGGAAGCCACACAATCTTCTACATCTAATGTAACAGAAATGCTCCCACTATTCTTAGACACGACAAGCACTATTGATAGTTGTACCTCCTCATGGGAAACCATGTACCAATTGTTGGAGAGTGAGGGTCCTAAGATAATTCAAAGAGAAGCAACATTAAACACTACTACCTCTTATGAAGCCTCCCACTTTGGAGTTGCAAGTTCTTTCCTTCACAGAAATGCTCCTAGACCCAAGATTCTACCTTACACTGATATGGTAAAATAGATAATAGAGAATATTAACATTTCCGATGGACATTCTAGACTTCAAGGCAAATGGTTCTCAGATCCTTCATAGTAGAAGACTTGAAGAGAATGTATCATATACCAGACCCACAGAAGGTGTTTAATAAAGCTTTCCTCGAGAATGTTACAACCGAAAATGATGAACCATCAGAACCAATTAAGTAATGGAGGTCCAATTCAAACAAGCACAAACATGAGAAATCAGGTATGTATTTGGTATCATCTGTCGCTACTCCTTGTTCTTATATCACAACTACGATGTGTAGATTGTTTAGAGATGTTGATACAACCAAGTTAATTATTGAGTGGGTTCCCCTAATTGATGCAACAATAAATTATTTTATAATGGAATGGGGCACTATCTTGTCTAGCAACCTTTCCTTACAAATTTGGGAATTTAGACAACACCGATGTGTCACCTCTAGAACAATCCTACCATTTTTCATGAGTTCCTACATTATGGATGAAGTTTATTTCACTACTGATTTCCCAACTATGGGGTGGAAATGGACTATTCAACATCCTACCCCCATTCTTATATATTAGAAAATATTATCGGAGTCCAATTTCCAAACCCATTTCTACAAAATCTACCAAGGAGTTATGCTACCCATCCACCAAGTTGTTTTATGACAAGAGTGACCCAATATTATCTGATGAGGCCAATATTGATTTATACCAAAAGGTAGGTGGTTTGGGGAAGAATTATTTAGTTATGTCGAAGTCTATGGAACCATAGCACCTTTCCATGTTCTCCCATGGTATGTACCAGATAAACTACTTGTTAGAGAAATTTCTTATTAAATTGTAGTGGATGGGATAACCGAGACCCTAAAAGAATCTAGAAAGTCTCTTTTGCCTTCCTTTCCCCTCCAATGTGGTGTTTACGCATTACATGATTTCAAGCATGCTGCGCTTGAAATCGATCACATTACTTTTTAAACGGTTTGACCCCAAAAAGGTTGCACAAAACTTCACTACCCAAGTGAAAATTAGATAGTTTAGTCATGAGGATGATGATTTTGATGACCCATTTGAGTCTGTTGAGATGTTTTAAAAAGTGCAACATTTGGCTACTTTGAGATTGGATCTACAAAAGCTAGTTCAATTCCACCAGTATAGGAGGAAAATGCTACAAAAAGTATCTTTGGATATATTAAAGGTCCCTCATTCAATTGTTCAAGAGGAGCAACGTTTAGATAAATATTCATATAAGGGCTCGGAACTAGTTTAGATCAATATTCATATAAGGGAGAGCATAAATAGGAACAAGGTTCCGAGTAGAATCCAGGGAAGATATCGACACAAGGCTTAGAACATAGTTCAAAGCATGATTCAGAGTAGGGGTCATAACACAACTCAAAGAACAATCCAAAAATGACACTCAGAAGGAATTTGAAAAGGTATCAAAGGAGAAATAAGTGGAAGATGTTTCCAGTAAACTGCATATAGATGAATCCCCTCTAAAAAATCAACTCAATGAGGCATGGAAACAATTTGACCAACAACTAAGAGGGAAGAAAGGGGGGGAATATGTTGAAATGGAAACAACATTCAACAAACCCCAAAACTCATCAGCAATAATTCCTGATAATGAACCCATGGGTGTAGTATGGAAGGATACCCCTATGGATCCTTAAGAAAATTTGACAAAGCTATCACAGTTTGTAGGTGCTTATGTATCTACTACTATTGACAAAGAAGTGGAAGTCAAACAATTGGTAAGGGAGAAAGAAGAAAGAATACAATAGCTACAACAATAGTTGGCAGAAGAGACACAAGTGTTGACCATCAAATGAAGGCACAAATGGCCAAATTGCAATAGAGATTTGACCAATTGAAGCTCCAGTACCAAGTAGAAACAAGTGCCAAAGATATTCAAATACAACAATTGCAGCTTTCTATGGATCAGTTGAAACATAGTCCTAAGGTTGAGTATTTTATAAAATAAGCATTAGAACTCAATTATTTATTATGAAGGCAACAGGCGACATTCTGTGAGAAGCTATGTTGGGCCTCGAATATGCCCATTTTTCCATCATACAAACCGCCATTTATAACCTAAATTTCAACACCTGTATACTCATTTCACACCATAATTCCATCATCTATAGCCAAATCACATCATATGCCTCATGGTTGATTATCATTAATTTTATTACATTTTCGATTATTAGAGATGATTTAGTCGTGATTTACTAATGATGGTTTTGCTAAGTTCATTTTTCGAAGCATTCTATTGCGAGAAGTCTCCACAAGTCAATTTTAACCAATTACTAGGTAGTTGAGTACAAAATTGATGTAGGTGAAAAAAATGCCTTTTTTGGTCAAATGGGGCCGAATCTTGAAATTTCAAGACATGAGTTTTCTTCAGAGCACCATGTTTCATATAACCCAAAAACTGTTTGGCCAAATTGGTCTTTGTGAAGGAGTTATGGTAGGGGAAATATTCCAACACTTCTTGAGTACAAAATGAACGTGAACGACCTAAACAGGCCAATTCGGGTTTGGTTGTGCACGCCTTTTGTTGAATAACCTTATGCTAAAAAAGGAAGTGGTTCCTCTATCCATGCATTGATCAGAATGAGCCCAGCCGTGATCCATTTGAAAATTGTCCAAAAGATATTATACAACTTGTTTTAGCCTTACTGTTGTATTTGATTTTTTTTTAGTTCATTGGGTGTGAATTGCTTCCCTCAGATGCACCTTATAGAAGCTAATTCTCTCTAAATGTACACTAGTGGTGGTAGAACAAGAGGGCATGAATAGGAGTAACAACAATAGAACTTTGATGTAATTCTATTTACGCTAGAATCTGTGATGTATTTGCTCTGAACCATTAATATATAAGTTTGATTCTACATTTAAATTATGTAAGTGCGAATGTGTTTTGGTCTTTATAGTGGTATTGAATTAATTTAGACTTGCTCTAGGAGTGGCAAGGATCCACCACCTCTGGGAGTGTGAAAATTGAATGAAATTTATTATTCAGATTTCCAAATTATTTGATTATGTACTTAATCTATATTATGGTGTTGTGAATCTGAATTGGTAAAACAAACCTTGGAAAAAAATAAAGTGTATACCCTACATACTTCTAAGCCTAAAGCGTTATGTTCGATGAAGATTAATTTAGTCTTGCATTTCTTTGGTTATAGATATCTTTTAATGGGAAAAAGGTCGAATTAGATTCGAGGTTTGATGTGTATCAGCATGATATTTTCTGAGTTTAGTGCAATGTTAATTTCAGATCTAATTTTCTGAGTGTTAGTCCCATATCTGATTCTTTTTTAGCTTTATCATAATGTTAACTCTAGCAGATTTCATTTCTAGAATTAGTTAATTCTTATTACAACATTAGCTTAAGATTTGATTCTTTGAGTTTAATTAAAATAGTCTCTACATTGAATTTCTGTAGTGTAGAAAGGAATTTGTTTATCAAGTCAAAGCAGTAGATATGTGTGACCGAGGAGTAGTAGAAGTTTGATCTAGTTTTTATTTAATTCTTAATTTCGATAATGAGTTTCATGATTTTGAGTTTCCTTTTGAGTGATTTATTTCATCTAGATTAGGAGTTTCAAATTAAAGGTTTTCGTAGATTAGTTGTAATAAGTTTCTTTAGATGAATAAGACCTCTCAGTAGTTCCTCTTTTGTTTATAAGGATAGGATTGCATTTTAAGTAGGTTTTATTTTATCTTCTATTTACATTCCTTAGTTTGTGCAATTATTTCTCTTTTATTTACATTCTGATCAATAGGATTGATATCATATTTTAGTTAAAATAGTGGTCAGATTATTTGAATGATGATTGATATTATTTTGCAATAGAAATTTATTTTTATGAGAATTTGTGTATTCTCTTACTTAGTTGATCATTATAAAGGAAACATTAAAGCTCTGACCTACAACCTGAATCAAGAAGTGTAGTGTAGCTCGTGTTTATGAGCCCAGATTGACACATAAATATTGGAGGATTAACTCATCAACTATAACTCTCCACATTTTTGGCATCATTGCCGGGGAGTTGTAATTTTTTATTCAGGTAACTATTATTAAAGTTTCAGGACCTTGTAGGGTTGTCAAAGGGTGGAGAGTGTATCGTAAGACGTGATTGAAGAGCCACGCATCCACTTTTGTGGGGTTGCTCCAAACTCTGACTGGTTACTGCTTGTTCTTGAATTTTTATTTCCTTTTCCTTTATGCATAGGAAAAGGTAGACCTAGGTATAGTAAAGGTAGATTCATTTCTAGTGTTAGGTTTCCTACAATTAGCAATTTTTAATTCAAGCTTTGAATGACAAATCATTTTTGGAGTGCTATAAGAACCCCCTTCTTTTGTACTAATCCATGTTGCGAGACAGGGATCATCAACCAGCATGAGAAATTCAAGAATGACCGAGAGCTTGACGAATTTCCCTCGAAATACTTTCTAAAATCCTAGCAATAGCTGGAACATCTGCCTCTCAAGAAGAGTTCATCTTCACCACATTCAAGAAATTATCTACCTCTCCACAGCATAAATGGATTTGGAAGCCTCCCTTGATTCCTCTTGCCTATCTACCAAGGATATCAATGAATCATATACCAAATCTGATGGGGAGCATATAACTAAACTTGAGATCGAAGAAATTTCACCATGCCTAGAAACAAGCCTTGAAGGCATTCCGGAGGCCAATTATCCAAGTTTGCCTAACACAAGTGAGGAGGATTTTTAGAGTGGTCCAAATGAATAAATGAGACAATACCACCAGGATTACATAGAGCATTGGTTCCATGTTAGAATTCAGTCAAAGTACCACTCTCATCTTCAAATAATAATTGCATTATATCTTTCAAAGTTGCTGATTGCTCATGATCATGTGCCATCTAGAGTTTATATGTTAAATTTGGGCATGATTATATCTTTATACCTAATCTGTACATGGCGTCATTGGAAGTTCTCTTTCACTTGAAGGACATATTTTCTCCAATATAGTAGTAAAGTTAGTATTGCAAGTAAATAAGTGAAATAATAAAGAGAAAAATAAGTCCTTTTGTGAAAACCAACTTGTCTGGTGCAACTGGACAAGGACTTTGCCTGAAAACGAGGTAACTGGCAGGAAAGGTTCCCAGTAAAGCTTGTAAATTTGTATGAGTTCTTCAAATCATGTATCTTTCAAGTCATTATGTTCGTACTCAAGTTGGTTGATGTGGTATTCCTTAAGGCCCACCTCCCAACAAGCCTTGTCCCATCGACATCAACACATCATCTAAGACCAAGGCTATGGTTAGATAAGGTTCCTTGGAGACTACATGTCTTAATGGCAGGTATGCTTGTCATCTACTAAGGAAATACATGAATGTTTCTTAGTGAATGAATTATGTAGTCCATTCGACTTTGACAAATCAATTCATGGCTAGTAGAATGTACCTAGTGCCTTGATTCCTATTAACATCAAAGGTGGGATATCTCATATTAGTTAATGATCTCGTCAATGGTCAGTAATCTAATGATTATTGCTTATGTTTGACATCGACACCATTTATTCACATAAGCAAGATTACACATGGGTGTGTAGTGGTTGAAGACTATATGGTTTTGAGATCACGACATGGATTTACAGCAGTTTGAATTTTTTATCAACATTTCCATTATCATTTGCAGCAGCAGTCATCTTTCCTCAATTGTTTGGGGACATACAAATCCTCAGGCATGGGGGAGAAGGGGACATTTAGTTCATCCTTCAGGTCTTCAGCTTCCTTCAGCAGATCCAAATTAGCCTCCATTGCAGTTTTAGCTCTTCTTCAGCAAATCAGATCAGTAGTCACATCAACTCCAGCCATTCCATCCTCCACTTCATCTTGTAGCACTGGGCACATCAATGATAAAGGTAAAACTTGTGGTAAAATTGGGTTATGATTCTCTAATTCATTAGAAGGTTAAATAAACTTAATGATTCACCACTTCTTATTCCATGCATTTCATCTTTCATAAACCATCATCCTTTTGTTATCCTTCAATTCACTTCACATATACTCAGATTACAAGACCATGTTAAAAGAAAAAACCTTATGGCGCATTAACAAAGCAGCCTCTATGATGTCTTCTCCTTCCATGATGAAAAACATTAGGATGAAGTCATTACTGCCATGAAATGATAAAGGAAACTACTTATAGACATTGGTATTATGAAGATAGAGTATCAATCACCCGTTCACCATGTCCATCACTCATCTCTCCCTCACTCGTCCCTTCCTTGTCCTCAATTTGTATTTCTTAGTAAATTAGTGTGACCTATTAAGTATGAAGAGTGTTTCTCCACAAGAAACAACACCTCCAAACATTCAAGTAAGTGTTGCTCCACAAGAACTGACGACTTCAAATATCTAAGTAATGCTGTCCCACAAGAACCTATCAAAGAGTAAGAGATTTGTTTGCATGAGGACATGAAAACCCTTAGGCATGGGGGGGTGCTGGGCCTCAAATAGGCCCATTTTTCCATCATACAAAACCACCATTTATAACCTAAATTCTGACACCAGTATAGTCATTTCACGTCATAATTCCATCATTTATCACCAAATCACATCTTATGCCTAGTGGTTGATTATCATTAGTTTATTAGCTTTTAGATGATTAAGTCATGATCTAGTAATGATGGTTTTTCCAAGTTCAACTATCGAGGAATTATATTGCAAGAAGCCTCCACAAGTCAACTTTAACTAGTTATTGGGTAGTTGAGTATGAAATTGTCATAGGTGAAAAAATGAATTTGGAGATCAAATGGGGTAGAATATTCAAATTATCAGATGTGGGTTTTTTTAAGAGCACCATGTTTCATATAAATGAGAAACTGTTTGGCAAAATTCATCTTCGTGAAGGCGCTATGGTCGACGGAATATTCCAACACTTTTTGAGTACAGAATGAACGTGAATGATGTGAATGGGTCAATTCAGGTTTGGTTGTGCATGCCTTTTGTTGAAAAACCTTGTGCTAAACAAGGAAGTGGTTCCTCTATCCCTACATTAATTAGAATGAGCCCAACCATGATCCATTTGAATATTGTCTAGATGATCTTACATAACTTGTTTTAGCCTTGTTGTTGTATTTGATTTTTTCTAAGTTCATTGGGTGTGAATTGTTTCCATCAGCTGCACCTTATAAAAGCCAATTCTCTCTATATGTACGCTAGTGGTGGTAGAACGAGAGGGCAACAATAGGAGCAACAACAGTATAACTTTGATGTAATTCAATTTATGCTGGAATATTTGATGTATTTTCTATGAACCATTAATACATAAGTTCGATTCTACATTTAAATTGTGTAAGTGGTAATGTGTTTTGATCTTTAAAGCGGTATTGAATTAATTTAGATTTTCTCCAGGAGGGGCAAGGATCCCTGGAAACAAGTCTTATAATTAGTGTAGATCTTAGAATTACATTTGTTTAATTGATTTAATTGGTTTGTAGTGTGAATACTGAATGAATGTTATTATTTAGATTTCCAAATTATTTGATTATGTAGTTAATCTATATTATGTTGTTGTGAATCTGAATTGGTAAAAATGAACCTTGGAAAGAACTCAAGTGTATACCCTGAATTCTTCTAATTCTACAACATTATGTTTGATCAAGTTTAATTTAGTCTCGATTTCCTTCGGTTATAGATATCTTCCAATGAGAAAAAGGTTGAATTAAATTCGAGGTCTGGTATGTATCAACATGGGATATTCCGAGTTTACTGCAATGTTAATTTCAAATCTAATTTTATGAGGGTTAATCACATATCTAATTCCTTTTGAGCTTTATCATAGTGTTAACTCTAGCAGATTTCATTTCTAGCATTAATTAATTCTTATTATAGCATTAGCTTAAGATTTGATTCTTTGAGTTTAGTTAAAATAGTCTTTACATTGACTTTCTGTAGTGTAGAAATGAATTTGTTTATCAAGTCAAAGCAGTAGAGATGTGTGACCCGGGAGTAGTAGAAGTTTGATTTGGTTTTCATTTAATTGTGAATTTCGATTATGAGTTCATGATTTTGAGTTTCCTTTCAAATGATTTATTTCATCTAGATTAGGAGTTTCAAATTCAAGGTTTTCGTAGATTAGTTGTAATAATTTTCTTTAGATGAATAGGATCTTTTAATAGTTCCTCTTTTCTTTATAAGGATAGGATTTCTTTTTAGATAGGTGTTCTTTTCTCTTTTATTTACATTCCTTAGTTTGTGCAATTATTTCTCTTTTATTTACATTCTGACCAATAAGATTGATATCATAGTTCAATTTAAAACAATGGTTAGATCATTGCAGAAACATAACAAATTCACATGCAGAAAGTGAAGGGAGCAGTGCACGTGACTAGAAGACCTAGTAGAGGGTTAGGGTAAAACCCTAGGTTTTACTACAGCATCGTCCATTCTTACTGCAGGTGCTTAGACGACTGACTGTTCTGTTTCTCCACAATTATCTCCATCTACTGGTGGTTACCTATTTCTAGCATGGGTGACGTTATGGATATTGAGGAGATCAATTACTTCGAGGACCCATTTCCCAACCAAGTTATCATTGGAAACTCTAACACTAAACTCCTAGTCACAAGCTCGCCGCTTCTCTCCATTTCTACACCGTCATGCTCTTCCCTGGTGGTTACTTTCCTTGGCCATTGTGCTTCATCCCTTGTCTTCGGGTCCCTATCAATCACCGCTCCTGCTCTTGACTGCCCTCCTTTATCCCCGGGTACTCTGGACATGCTCATTGCAATCACTCCACCATCACCCTCCTTTGAGCCACACCCTTCGGTCAACCACTTCCACCCATCTAGCTCAACATAGCTTCTGGCACAACTTGAGGAAACCCCTGCATCTTATGACCAAAACCCTCCCATTTGGGCAAAATCCCCATCAGGATATTCAAAACAGCTGTGGTTAAGGTCAAATCAGTGGCTCACCTATTTCAGGAAGGGGCTGCATCACCAGATCGACTTCTGGACCACCCATCAGTGCCTTGAACTAGGAAACGGAAAAATAAGTACGTGAAGGCCATGGCAAAGGACATCACAATAAGATTTGGTGAAGGCATTTCTTTGGGGGTAGCTATTAATATGGAAAGCACTATGTCGGTAGGACATGTCCAAGGCAGGGCTTACTCAGTGGACCAATTAATCCTCTGGGTGCGAGAGACTTGGGGGAGCATGCTCAAAGATCTACCACAGGTGTAGGTTCTACCAAGGGGTTGGTTCGCTGTTCATTTCGACAAAGAAAACTACACAAACCTAGTTCATGCAAGGTATTGGCATATCGAGATGGCACTAGTCCTCCTCAAAAGATGAAGTCCCCTATTTGACCTAAAGAGGGAGCAGATTGGAGCAAGACCCCTTTGGGTTCGCTTTTCTAGTCTTCCCTTGCATTACTGGTGCGAGGAGGTATTTTTTAGAATTGGAAATTCTCTCGGAACATACTTGGACCAGGACAAGACTTTTGTGCATACGAAGAATCAAACCCTAGCTCACATTCTAGTCCACCTAGATATGCGTGAGGGTTTGGAAGAAAAAATCACCCTACAATGGGGAAATTACACTCGATTGTAGATCCGAGACTACGAGGGAGTCTCGTCCGCTGCAGATGATGCCATAAAGTGGGGCACATCTACAAGGACTACCTGCTAATCATCAAACTAACAGTTTCCCCAAGTGCTCGGAATACCTCAATGGGGCCTTCCGCAACTCCTCTGGATCACACTCTTGTATCAACAACCCAGGCCTTTGTCTGCAATTGCACTCCGATGATAGTAGCAGGAGCTCGTAGAACGCCATCGCCTCTATTGACAAGAGCCTGGGCAGTTGCCGATGCCGCAAAAAAATTGGGTATATCTTTGTACTCTCACCCTTTCTTAAATTCTTACAATTCTTTTATGGATTCACCATCTACCATCATCACATTTGTAATTCATTGTTCTCTTGCATCGACACCTCCCACCATTGCCACCACTGCAGCTACTATTTCCCCCTCGCCTACTGACACATCCCCTCCTTCCACTAATGGGATGAATCCCCCGCACAAATACAACTTGCGCCCCCATTCACATTTGATAGACATCTGCCTATCCTCTCTGGATTGGGTCTTTCCCTCCCTGGTTCTATCATTCAAACATCTTAGGCGAGGAAATCCTATCTTTCTAAAGCTATTCAAAGGGTTGGGGCAGAGGTAGCCACTGGCAGACAATCTACTTTGGAAGAGGTTCTTAGAGCGGTGATCACCCCGGGCAAGGTTCCCCCATGAAGTGCCTCTCATTTAATTACAGAGGTATGGCTAGTGCCTCCAAAAAGCTAGCCCTGCGTCGGTTTTCAGAAGTCAAACCTATTGACATAATCAGGTTGCAAGAAACCTTGGGAGAAGTTGATCTCATTTCTCGATGTCTAGCCTCCCTTAAACCTGGTCAGTAATTCTACTCCATTGATGCTATGGGACAATCGAGGGTTTAGCCATAGGGCATAATTCTCGCACCATTAAAGTGTTAGCATCTTGGTCCAGATCAAGGTTTCTAGGGATGGACATCTTCTTGGTGGAGCTTGGCCTGAATCATCGGGTCACTAAGATATATGGTCCTTGCCAAGAGAGGGAGAACTTTTGGCAACACCTACTCAATCTCTCGATCATATCTCCTAACCATATAATTCTCGGGGGTGATCTCAACTTCTCCATCGGATTTGGGGAATCTTGGGGATCCCAAGCTCAAGTGGAATCTTTATCAGGATTCATGTTGAACCTTTTGGAACAACATAATTTTGCTAATGTCCCCATGAATAAGCCACTAATGACTTGGAGAAATAGAAGGGTGGGGGAAGCAGCTCTTGCCAGGAGGTTAGATCTTTGCTTGATCAAGGTCCCCCTCCTGCATCAGCTACACCAGTATAGGCAATGGGTGGGTTTTGGGGGTATCTCGGATCAATCTCCCATATATTTAGAGATCCTTGGCCCCCATCCCTAGCCCAAACCTCCCTTCAAATTTAATCATGTCTGGCTACAAGACCTTGGATATATCAATCTGGTCTTGGATTTCTAGAAGGCCAACCCTATTACGAGCCATAGATCAGCTGCTAAGGGGTTCTGTGATAATCTGACCCAGCTCAAGCACCTCTCCGTCACCTAGGAAAAAAAGAAAAATCAGAGACACCTTATCTCAAATTAAGTCTGACTGAGTACTCTAACAGATGACCGTAACCTGGGTTTCACATCTGTTAGTGATAAATCTCATCTAATAGAGCTAGAGAAGCAAAAGGCAAGGATCTTACAGGAGAGAGAGAAAACTTGGCGGCTCAAGAGGAGGGCCATCTGGTTACAAGCTGGAGATGACAGAACAATTTTTTTTCAGAGTTATGCCAGAGGAAGAAAAGTCTCCAATACCATTTGGAACCTACCCCTTCCTGATGGGGGTGTGGTAGACACGTTTAATAAGCTCTCATACCTAGGTACCTCCCACTTCCAGCATCTCTTCATATCCCCACCTAGGTCCAATCTAGTAGGCATCATCAATGTTGCTGCCTATTTCCCTCATTTTGTTAACGAATATGAGGCCAAATATCTAAACTCTCCTGTTACACCCGGCGAGCTTGAAGGGACTTTGAAATGGTTCAAAAAATACCAAATTCCTAGACCGAATGGATGTTCGATTGAATTTTATCTTTATTTTTATGAGCTTTTGGGGGATTATATATTGAAAGTTGTGGAAGAATGTAGAACCTCTGTCACCTTATACAATGGTATCAATACAACTTTCATTACCCTCATCCCAAAATCTAATTCCCCTTCATCCTTTAATGATTTTAGGCCCATCTCCTTCTGTAACTGTATGTACAAGATCATTGCTAAAATTATTACAAATTACATCAGACCCATCCTATCTCACCACATCTCACCTAAAAAATTTGCCTTCCTTGAACACTGACAAATACATGAAGCCATAGGTACGGCCCAGGAGGCCATTCACTCAATCTAGTCCAAAAAATTAAAGGAGATCATCCTAAATATTGACCTGATGAAAGCTTTTGATCGAGTTAGCTGGCTCTACATCAAGATGCTCCTCATTCACCTTGGCTTGCCCCATGCCTTCATCACTTGGATCATGTCTTGCATCACCACTCCAACTTTCAGTGTCCTCATCAATGAATCTGCCTCTCACTTTTTTCATGCCGAGCGAGGCCTCAGACAGGGCTTCCCCCTCTCCCCATTACTCTTTCTGATTGTCATGGAAGGACTCAACAGACTTCTAGCTCAAGCTAAAAGAGATGGGAGACTCTGTGGCCTCAAAATAAATGATTTCTGTTATCTGACACATCTCCTCTTTGTGGATGATGTTCTTATTTTCCTTGATGGAAACAATAGAGACTCACCCTCTTTCTCAAAAAAAATTTCCCTTTTCTCAAAGGCTACTAGCATGTAGGCAAATCATGGAAAATCCACCATTACATTACCCCTCACCTCCATACAAGAGTCTCAATTTGCTCAGCACCATTTTCCTTACAGTATCCTCCCTCTTAACCATGGCTTTAAATATTTGGGATTTTGGATCAAACCCCTCAGCAAAAAATAGTAGATTAGGTCTGGCTGGTTATCAAGTTGGAAAAAAAGCTCACAAATTGGTGCCATAGAGTTTTATCCGGAGCAGGCAGACTTGTGCTCATAAAATTTGTACTGGAGACCACACCTGTTTTCTAGATGACATTGGCATGGATCCCTAGGAATATCCTTTCCCATCTACAATAGATATGCAACAAATATCTTTGGAATAGCCAATAGGACAAGAAGATATTTGCATGGGTTAGTTGGTCTAAGATTGCTCTGCCCAAAAAATGGGGAGGTTGGGGGATAAAATATCTAACCCTATTTGCACAACCTCTCGCTACAAAAATGGGTTGGACATTATTGACTGGGCAGAATCTTTGGACCTCTGTCTCATATTATAAGTATATATGGCCCCTACTGATCATGGATTGGGTTCGCATGGCTAGTTGGTCAAGGACAGGAATTTCATTAGTTTGGAAAGCTCTACTACACTCCCTTCCCATCATCTGAAACAATCTTGTCTGGAGAATTAATGACGGATCCAAGGCCCGCATAGGCCTAGACCCCTGGACTAGAGGGGGGAGGAAGATTCCAACTATCGAGACAATTGATCCAACTCCTCAATTCACAAGATATAAGGGTCTTTTCTAAAATAGCTGATCAGATGCACACTATTATCTTCACACGGGGCTAGAAATCTGCCCAACAGCTCAACATTCCACCCCAATGGCACACAAAGTGGCAACACTATACAAATTCTCTGAGTGAATCTCACATCAGGATAAAGGAAGGACCCAATGAGCTTGTTTATTGTCTAGTAGAGAACAGAGTATATACTCCAAAGGCTAGCTATCTTGGTCTCATATTGCACAGATTACCAGAGCAAGATCTAGAATGGTGGAAGAGCATCTGGAAGCTATGTTCTCTCCCAAGAACAAAACTTTTCTTTTGGTGTGTTCTCAGAAATCAGGTACCCACAGGGGAATCCCTATCACATCAAGCCTTCCAAGGCCCTCACTGGTGTGTCTTATGCAAACAGGCATCTAAATCAACAAAACACTTATTTCTTCGTTGTGAAATATTAAACAATCTCTGGCAGATTGTCTCCTCCTCGATCCATCTGTCTGGGAAATGGGAGGGTGAAAACATTTGCTGTACCTGGGAAAATTGGAGTAATTTTCATCATGGAACAAAGAAGTTATGCCTACCTCTCCTCATATGTTGGCACATCTGGTTAGCTAGGAACCAGATTATTTTTTAAGACATTGCAACTAGATGGCTGCATATCTCAACTCAGATCATATATGCATTCCATGAACTTCCCGAGCCCACCAAACCTCGTCCTAGGAGACCACATGCCCCTACCCCCATAGACAAAAATACTCCCTGCGCTTTCTTTTATGGTGTTGCATAGAACCAAGGTTGTGGAGGTGGGTTTATACTATACCTTACTGAACAACACTTTTTTAAGGTGAAGATGGGGCTTGGAAATGGGACAAACAATTATGTTGAACTTATCACTCTTTGCCACTTGCTACACTTCTCAGACGGGCATGATTGCATCGATATAAACATATATGGAGACTCAAAAATCATTGTAAATTGGTTCAATAATATTACTGTTTGCCATGCACACACTCTCAGTAATATTTTGGATGAAGTGAACATGTTCATAGCTCAGTTTAATTCTATTTATTCTATTTATTGTCAACACATTTACAGGGAACATAACAGTAGTGCTAACGGAATTTCCAAGGAGGCCACAATACTCCCCCGAGGTTAGTGGATGATAAAGGAACAAGGGTAGAAATGAGTACCGATACTATCACAAGCCCTATATTTATCAGACATCTCACAGCGCAGGGAGCTCCTAATTTTTTTGTAACTTTTTGAACATGCACAGACTATACATATGTATATATTTCTCATAGTTTTTTGTTTATAACAGACCTATACAGAAGGTACATCACCCTCCGTGGTGAATGATTATATTGTAGATAACAGACATGGTTTTGAATTATTAGACTCTCATTGAACACCCTGCGTGGTGTGAAGTAAGAAATCTACACCATTTTTGACAAAACAGAATTCCATTTTTGACTATGGCTCACAGAGATGGAAAATGGCCAATGACGCATATGCTGAAAGGCATCTTCTACATGTAATTTTTCAACCATAATGAAATATTACGATTTTTCTAGTTGAAGAAAAAACAATGGTTACATTATTTGAATGATGATTGATATTCTTTTGCAATAGAAATTGTGTTTATGAGAATTTGTGCATTCCATTACTTAGTTGATCATTATGAAGGAAACATTAAAGCTCTAACCTACAAATTGAATCAAGAAGTGCAGTGCAAATTGTGTTTACAAGCCCTGATTGACATATAAATATAGGAGGATTAATTCATCAATTAAAACTCTCAACAAACTATATGTCATCAATCCAATGTGTAAGACAAGTGGTTCAGTGATGAATCAAGCATCTGATATGAGGATCACTTTTAATGAGATTAATGACAATATTTCAAGATACATAACATGGAAGGATACTCCAAAGGGTAGAGCATCAGATCTTCCTAGGATAGAATAATCGCATAAAGAAATCCCTTTTATCGATTGGGATATTTAGCTAAAGAAGGAAGAAAGAGCATTTTCAAGAGTGACTCATGCTGCAAATAATACCATTGAAACCATCAATGATAATTTGCAAAATGCTAATTTGATACAGGAATGCCCACCTCAGAGTCTCCCTGATATCAGAGCCCCAGAAACACAATGGAAAGAAGCTTCCAGAGCAAGACAAGAGGCAATTAAACCGTTGACAAAAATTATCTGTGAAGTATATTGGTAATATCTGGTGAAGCCACGTAGTCAATGGCTAATGCCATGTTGTCTTGCTAGCTGATCTATGCACATTCTTCCTACTCCTTCAGATGTAGTGTATACAAGACAGTTGTGCATGAGGATGGGCCAACCTCTTGAAGTCAAGTCGAAAATGGATATCTACGAGCTTAGACATCAAATGAAAGAATATACACCATTACATGTTGGAGATTGTCATTGCAACAAATTCTATTTCTATATTTCTATCACTTATTTTAAGCAGAGTTATTTAAACCTCCCTAGAACATTCATGTAATATCTATTTTTGTATTTTATTTTTATTATAAAAACCCTTTCATGTCTTTGAAGAAAGGATTTGCCATTTTATAAAGAAACACTCTAAAAGCTTGCACTTATGCACTTTGAAAGTTTATCCTAGTAGAATTATTGGATCAGAGTCCTGAAGTTTTTTGAAGAAGGGTTTTGGAAGCTTATACTTTTGTACTTTTGGAAACCATCTTAATGAAAAAGAGTGGACTAGATCTATTTACTTTCTGAGAAAAGTTATAAGCATTGGGTATTTCTATCATTGTGTATTTATTTGTTCATGAATTGATAGCCATTTCTTTTTATATTATTTGTCGTAAATATCTCTTTTCATGAAGTTATGTATTCATTCACTTCTGAACATACTAGGACTGTTATCTTTAATACATAGATGAGCAAGTGTTTGCACAATATTGGATGCGATATATGTTTATCAATTATTTTAATTAACTATTTAATAAAAATAATTATTTCAAAGTATTTTCATTTCTATTAGTGTTTGATTAATCTTCATTATCATACACTAAACATAATCATTGTAGATCACATAAATATAAGTAAAATCTTGGGTAATAAATAAATAGGTTAAAATACATGTATTTCAGTTGAAAACCACCCCATGTATCACTTAGTTTTTGGTAATCAACACCCTATACATCCTATCACATTTTTATTGGGAAACTGGTCCCGTTATATCTAGTCGGAGCCACTAATCCAAACAGATAAGGGACATTATTCAATTCCCTAACTGGGCGGTTTTCCCCCATGTTGTTGCAACGATTTTCGAGGCATCAACATTTTGGCACTAGAAGGAGGGCCACAACTATGAATGGTAAAGAGAAATCAATCTAAATTAACAAGCCATTCTAAGAGTCACTTTGCCACAAGATCACCTCCAACTTCTAGATCCTCACCTAAAACTCCTATCTCTAGATCAGAAATTGAGAAGTCACCTCTAAAATCTCCTAGTACATTTCCTGAAGCACCTTCTGTATATTATAATCCCGAATCACCTGAGGTCCAAACTTTAATAAATAAATTAGAGGAAATCTCTATTTCAACTGGATAGCCTGTACCATCTGAAGCATATGAAGGAAGCATCACTTGCATTTTAGAACCTACTGAGATTCTAACTCGTTCTCAAACCAAAAAGCTTGGAGTTCCTCCATTTGAATCTCCTCTTCCTGCTTACCAAAAAAAGACTAAGAAATATGAGTCGCAAACATCAACTAGTGAGATTTTATCAAATTCCCCTCCATAAATGCGTTCACTCCCTTCATTCATTCCTGTTAATACCCATTATTCTCAAGGTACTGATGCTAGTTCATCTATTTTTGATTCAGTCATCGGAGATTCCACAGTAAGAGGATTTTTCTGCCAACGTTTTGAATCCCAACTGGGATCCATCATCAGGGCAACTTGAAGCTTGATAGAAGAAGAGCAGCAAATTAGGGAATAAATAGGGATTATGAAAGCAAAGAGGAGGGACGGCTCTCAATTTTTGAGAAGTCGGCTGCCTCTTTATTAAAGGAATAATTTAATTAATTATTTAATTTTTAATTAATTATTATTTTATTTAATAATGATTAAAATATAATGTTAATTAATTTATATTTTAATTATAAAGAATTTTTGTTTAATTTTTAAACTATAATAGTTATAAATTAAAACAATCAATATTATGATAATATAAAAATAATAATAATAATAAAAAGAATAATTCTTTTAAATTATTATTATTAATTAGAAATAAATATCTTATTAGTATGAATTAGTTATTGATAATAATTATTTATAAGCTAATGGGACTAATATTTTTATTATTATTATATTATTATTATTATTATTATTATTATTATTATTAAATATTATTATATGAATAATAAAGAACTAATTCTTTTAATAATTATTAACTAGAATTAATTCTAATTATTAATTATTTCATATTAATAACTATTTCATAAAAAGGAGAGGAAATTTCTTTTAATTATTATAGAATTAATTATTATTATTATTAGTTCATCTAGCCCAAGTACACAACCTACGTCTTCTTCCACACAAACACCCTTAATATCCACTTCGTCATAAAACCCAATAATGGGAGGAAGACAACAACAACAACTGCATCAACCACCAATTAGACCATGGGTCCATCCTGGAGTTGTGCAAATGGTACCACCTATTCATGATCTAACTAAGCATCCTCAAAGATGGCTACCAAAATTTAATCATGATGATGGATTACCTGCTGAATATCATCTCCTTAATTATGTGTTAGCCATTACTCTGAATGGAGTAGTTGAAGAAGATTGTGTAGTAAGATTATTTCCCTATACCCTTCAAGGATTAATATGTTAAAAATTTATGTTTTCCCACCCCGGTTTTCAGTTTCTCCTTATTTCTCCCATGTAGTTAAATTCTCTTTCCCATAACCATACATTCAACAAGCTGAAAAAAAAAAAAAAATAAATTAATAAATAAATAAATAAAAAATAAAAAATTAAAAAATTAAAAATTTACAAAAAAAAAAAAAAAAAAAAATTGCTGGTTAAAAACACAAATTCTGGAAATTTTACAGAATGTTGGAAATTGTAGAAATAAAAATCAGCAGTAATAAACAGCCATTAAAACACATTAAAACACTGATATTTTTGTCAATGTAACCCTGAAAAAAAACCCCTACAACTTTTGGGGAAAACCAGTTTGAGAGCTCTTCTTTATTTCTGAAAAAAACCTTTTTTATAGCAAGAAAATATTCAGCAAAAATCAGCAAGCAAACTTTTACAACTTATCTCAGCCTTGCTGAAAAACTGCCCTGCTGAAACTTCGTTGTTGTTACTCCACTGCTGAAACTCCGCTGCTGATACTCTGCAGCTCACTGTCCAGAAATCTTCCTTGCTCTCTTGCTCTCCTTCTCTCAATCTGCTCATGAAAGAATTGAATTGAATGTGATCTTTTCCTCCTTTTCCTCCCTTAATATAACTCCAAATGACTTTTGGGTGATCCAAGTGACTTTTGGGTGATCCCTAATTCAATGGCTGAAATAGATTTTAGATCAATGGCTGAGATTAAATGCTCATTTAAATCTCACTTTCTATTTTTTAATTCACCCCACTTTAATAAAGACCCACTTAGTCATTTATTTCCAAAGTCACTTTTCCTTTCTAATTTTTCATTGACTTTATAAAAGTCACTTTAAAAATAGACTTAATAACTTTATCACTTAAAGTCACTTTTAAATTAGATTTTAACTTTATAAAAATTATAAAGTCACTTTAGGAGAAAAATTAAAATCTTTTGGAAACTTTTCCCTAGGCCAAAGATCAAAGCCTAAGGGAACCACCTGTCCTCCGGTACCAAATTTCAACACTCCCTCTTACCGAGGAAGGTGTTCCTCACCACACCCATCTTGTCTCTGAAGTAAACATGCTTGCCCCGTGGTAAGGCTTTGGTAAGAATGTCTGCTACCTGCTCATCAGGGAAATATACTCAAGCTTCACAGCTCCCTTCTGAACTAGTCTCTGATGAAATGATATCTGATCCCGATATGCTTTGACCTGTCATGAAATACTGGATTCTCCGTGAGTTTAATGCAACTCTGATTATCACAGTAAATCACTGAAGGTCTCAACGGCTGACCAAATAAGCCAAAAAACATCTTGCGAAGCCAGATGGCCTCACAACTAGCTAGGCTGGCTGCCATAT